>WOVY01014280.1:0-17410 GCA_013436015.1 Rhipicephalus annulatus | reverse complement strand
TATTTATATTATATATATATATCGATATATATATAGATATTATAATATATATATATATTGTCACCGAGTCGTGACGTGGCCGAAGACAGGAGACTTCGTGTTGGGATTTAACTGTTTATGTTGGGGCGAACCTGTGCCCGGTAAACGGAAAGTCCAATTACAGCAGCAGCCTTGCACAATAGCAGTCTCGGACTGATAGCGGCGAACGGAGCGTCGGCCTTCGATCAACAACTTCAAGCGGCGAAGCGCGTCGGCATTTACTCTTTTGCCGTCGAATGTTCTAGCGTTATCGCTGGCGGTGGCGTAGGTTCCAGAACAATCTGTACCGTTCGCAATGAGTGGCGTGATCTTATCGAAATGATCTACTACAGTCCGGAACTTCTAGAAAACTGCAGGCGCGGTTTGCGCTGAGAATCTTGTGGTGTTTTGGGACGATAACAATAACTTGGGAAATTAGAACGTGGCATTGCCCCCCTCTGAAAAAAGGCATCGTCCCGATGCTTTAACTAAAGATGAAAGGTACAATAATAATTGCAAGAAAGTACAATGAATTAAATTTACGATACAACATTATACAAAAAAAACACTAGTTCAGTTTGTTAACGCGCATGAAACGGCTTGAGGCGCGCGGACATGAGTCGACTTCAGGTCGCGATCGGCGTCGTTGAGAGTTTCGTGATGCCGTCGGGGACAACCTCTTAATCAAGTGGGCCGAGACGTCGAACCCCTGTACGGTCCGAAGTACCGTCGCAGAAGCTTTTCACTTAGTCCACGTCGGCGTATCGGCGTCCACACCCAAAACACGTTCACCGGGCTGGTATTCCACGAAGCGTCGTCGAAGGTTGTAACGGTGGCTGTCGGTCGTCTGTTGATTCTTGATACGGAGACGCGCAAGTTGTCGGGCTTCTTCGGCGCGTTGAAGGTACTCGCTCACATCGAGGTTTTCCTTCGTCGGTGACGTTGGGTATCTTGGCAATCGAGCGTCGTTGCCGGGCTCCTTCCGTAGACCAATTGTATGGAGATATCTGCGTCGTCTTCCTGCACCGCCGTGTTGTATGCGAAGGTCACATACGGGAAGAATGGGCGTCCCACGTCTTGTGTTCGACAATCGGACGTACATTGACAGCATGTCGGCGATCGTCTTGTTAAGCCGCTCGGTGAGGCCGTTGGTCTGTGGGTGGTACGCTGTCGTCGGCGGTAGGTTTGTTTGGCTGTATGCCAAGATTGCTTGAGTTAAGTCGGCAGTGAATGCCGTTCCTCTGTCGGTGATAAGGACCTCCGGGGCGCCATTGACGTAGGACGATATTTTCGACGAAGAATTTAGCTACCTTGGATGCACTGCCTTTTGGCAGGGCTTTTGTCTCGGCGTAGCGGGTGAGGTAGTCGGTAGCTACCACGATCCACTTGTTTCCGAAAGCCGACGTCGGGAACGGCCCCAGTAGGTCCATACCAATCTGCTGGAATGGTCGGCAAGGTGGATCAATTGGCTGCAGAAGTCCCGCTGGCCTTGTCGGCTGGTGTCTTGCGTCGCTGACAGTCCCGGCATGTCTCACATAACGAGTGACGTCGGTGGTAAGACGTGGCCAGTAGTACCTTTTCTTGTATCCTCGCGAGCGTGCGAGAAACACCCGAGGTGCCCTGCCGTCGGATCGTCGTGAATGGCCTGCAGGAGTTCTGGTCGCAGAGCTGAAGGCAACCACAAGGAGGTACTTAGCTCGAAGCTGGTGAAAAGTTTTTCTTTTGTAGAAGAACCGTTTCGTAGAAAGAACGACGCAAGTGCGCGCTTGAATACCTCGTGGACTTCGGTGGTCTGCCTTCGAGTATTCTATTAGGCCTTAAGTTCTGGGTCGGCCCTCTGTCGTTCAGCGAAGTCGTCGGTAGTTATCGTTCCTAGAAGTAGTCATCATCCGGGTCGTCGGGGTAGCGGTTGGTCGACAGGCGCACGAGAGAGACAGTCGGCGTCGGAGTGTTTTTTTTGCCGGACTTGTAAATGACATTAATGTCATATTCTTGAAGTCTCAGGCTCCATCGTGGCGAGGCGACCTGAAGGGTCCTTCAGGTGGCTAGCCAACACAATGCGTGGTGGTCGCTCACAACTTTGAAGGCGCTGCCGTAGAGGTAGGGCGAAAATTTCGACGTAGCCCAGATGATGGTGAGGCACTCCTTTTCTGTTGTGGAATATTTGCTTCTGCTTTGGATAGCGATCGCTGGCGTAACTAATAACCCTTTCAAGTCCGTCAGCCCTCTGCACAAGAACGGCGCCAAGACCTACGCTTGCTGCGTCAGTATGTATTTCTGTCTCGGCGAATTCGTCGAAATGGGCAAGTAACGGAGGCGTCTGGAGGCGATGTTTAAGCTCCTGGAAAGCGTTTCCTCGGCGTTTTTCCCACTTGAAACTCCACGTCGGCATTGGGTAAGGTTAGTGAGCGGATCGGCGATGCGGGCGAAGTTTTTCACGAACCGCCTATAATAGGCACACAGGCCCAGAAATCGGCGCACGGCTTTCTTGTCAGTGGGCGGCGGTAAGTCGGCGATGGCGGATGTTTTCCGTGGATCGGGACGAAACTCCAGACTTGCTGATAACGTGCCCCAGAAACAAAAGCTCCTCATACGCAAATCTGCACTTTTCTGGCTTCAGTGTGAGTCCGGAAGTCTTGATGGCTTGAAGTACAGCTTCAAGGCGCGGAAGATGCTCGTCGAAACTCGAGGAAAACACGACGACGTCGTCCAAGTACACAAGGCAAGTCTGCCACTTCAATCCTGCCAGTACTGTATCCATAACGCGTTGAAAACGTTGCAGGCGCTGAGCAAAGGCCGAAGGGCATCACCTTAAACTCGAATAGGCCGTCCGGTGTTATAAACGCCGTCTTCTCTTGGTCTCTTTCGTCGACTTCGATTTGCCGATAGCCAGTCTTGAGGTCCATTGACGAAAAGTACTTGGCGTTATGGAGCCGATCAAGTGCGTCGTCTATTCGTGGGAGGGGATACACGTCCTTTCTTGTGATTTTGTTCAGGCGGCGATAATCGACGCAGAAACGTAGGGTCCCATCCTTTTTCTTCACTAACACCACGGGGGATGCCCATGGACTCTTGGACGGCTGGATAATGTCATCCCGCAGCATTTCATCAACTTGTCTCTCATGGCCTCACGTTCTCGCGTCGAAACCCTGTACGTACTCTGACGGAGTGGTCTGGCATTTTCTTCGGTTATGATGCGATGTTTCGTGATTGGGGTCTGCCGAATTTTCGATGACGACGAAAAGCAATCTTCGTATTGCAGGAGCAGGGCCTTGAGCTGTTCTTGCTTATCGTTCAGAAGTCTGGGATTGACGTCGAAAGCTATGGGAGGGACTTGGTTCCTCTGAGCAGGTTCCGCAGAATCGGCGAGGGCGAAAGCACTGGTGGCTTCGACAATTTCTTCGATGTATGCGACCGTTGTTCCTTTGTTCACATGTTTGTACTCATTGCTGAAATCCGTGAGCATAACCGTTGCTTTGCCTCCCCGCAGCTCTGCAATTCCTCTTGCGACGCAAATATTTCGGGTGACCAACAGATGCTGACTGCCTTCAACGACGCCTTCCAAGTCAGGTGATTTAGGAGCGCCGACTGAAATAATGACGCTTGAGCGAGGCGGAATGGTGACTTGTTCTTCCAGCACATTCAAGGCATGGTGTCCTGACGGCGTGCGCGGCGGTAGTGCTTCTTCTGTGGATAACGTTATCGACTTTGTTTTTAGGTTGATGACAGCACCATGGAGGCATAAGAAGTCCATACCAAGGATGACATCTCTCGAGCACGCTGTAGGACTACGAAGTCTGTAGGTTAAATACGGCCATTAATGGTGACTCTCGCTGTGCAGATTCCTGCAGGTGTTACGAGATGACCTCCAGCTGTGCGGATTTCAGGGCCTTTCCAAGCTGTCCTAACTTTCTTTAACTTCGCGGCGAACGACCCACTGGTGACAGAATAGTCGGCTCCAGTATCGACGAGAGCGGTCACACTGTGGCCGTCGATAAGAACGTCGAGGTCGCTAGTTCGCCGTCTCGCATTACAGTTAGGGCGTGGCGTCGTGTCACGGCTGCGTCGGCTTGTTCCGCTGCTTCCATGTTGCGTCGTCAGGCCACCTTCGGTAAGTGAGCTTTCGCCGTCAGGGCTTTGCCTGTTTGGCGTTTTGTTAGGAAAGCTCCGTCGTGGCGTCGTCGTCGTCGGAGGATCTTCGGTAGTTCGTCGCACAGCAACCGCACCTCCACCGGTTGCTGCCCTTAGTTTCCCGGATACGGGCTAGGAGACCGGCCCCGCGTTGGGCCAAAGTACTGCCGGTGGTGCGGTGACGTGCGGCGGCTGTGCGACGGCGAACGCGAAGGGCTTCGTGGTGTCCACCGAGTTGCTGTCAGGTAGTCGGCGATGTCACGTGGTCGTTCTCCTTGCTGTGGACGCGGTGCATTGACGGCGAAGCCACGCAGTCCCATCTGTCGGTACTGGCAACGGCGGTATGTGTGTCCGGCCTCGCCGCAGTGGTAACACAGCGGGCGATGGTCAGGGGGTGCGCCAGACGTCAGTCTTCCTCGGTGCGCTGCGCTGGGCCGCTGGCGAACGGTATGACGTTGGTGGGGGTGGTGGCGGCGGTGGCGTCTGTCGACGGAAGTTCGACGGGGCGGCGTTTTGGCGTGGACGGGGAGGAGCGTTGTGGCGCAGTGCAGCGGCGTAGCTCATAGCTTCCGGCTCGGGCAGCGGTGCGTTGGACAGTTGAAGCGATTGCCGAACTTCTTCTCGCACAATGTCGGCGATTGAATCCACTTGAGGCTGCGCCGAAGGCAACAGCTTGCGCAGCTCTTCCCGCACGATCGCTTGGATCGTTTCACGCAGGTCTCCGGAGTTACTGGCTTGAGCAGCAGCGCAGTCTGCAGTCAGGCGACGATTATACTGTCTAGTGCGCATGTCCAGTGTCTTTTCAATAGTGGTCGCTTCGGCTACAAATTCTTGGACGGTTTTCGGTGGGTTTCTCATCAGTCCCGCAAAGAGCTCCTGTTTGACCCCTCGCATAAGGAAACGAACTTTTTCTCGTCAGGCATGTCTGGGTCAGCGTGACGGAATAGTCGGGTCATTTCTTCTGTGAAAATGGCGAAATTTTCATTTGGTAGCTGAACCCGAGTCTCTAATAAAGCAGCGGCCCTCTCTTTGCGAGCGACGCTCGCGAACGTTTGCAGGAATGCGCCGCAGAAAACATCCCACGTTCGGAGCGTGGACTCCCGATTTTCAAGCCAAGTCCTTGCGGTGTCTTCCAAATAGAAGAACACACGACGCAGCTTTTCGTCATGGTCCCAGTGGTTGAGGGCGGCCACGCGGTCGTATGTTTCCAGCCAGGACTCCGGGTCTTCGAACGACGACCCATGGAAAATTGGTGGTTCCCTGGGTTGATGCATGACCATCGTGGGCTGGGACGCTGCGGTTGTCATTGTCGCTGCAGTCGCGGTCATGGCCTTCGTCTTCCGTGCCTTGTCTGGTAGAAGCCCGTACTCCGGTGGTAGCCCTTGCTGTCGGCGGCTTGTTCGCTGCTCCTGGATGGCGTCGGTGTCTTCGCCGCGACGTGGGCTGGGTTCACGGCTTGACGGGGGCGTCCGGTACATGAACGAAGCAGCACCTCCACCAGATGTCACAGAGTCGTGACGTGGCCGAAGACAGGAGACTTCGTGTTGGGATTGAATTGTTTATTTGGGCGAACCTGTGCCCGGTAAACGGAAAGTCCAATTACAGCAGCAGTCTTGCACAGATAGCAGTCTCGGACAGATAGCGGCGAACGGAGCGTCGGCCTTCGATCAAAACTGTCAAGCGGCGAAGCGCGTCGGCATTTATACTCTTGCCGTCGAATGTTCTAGCGTTATCGCTGGCGGTGGCGTAGGTTCCAGAACAATCTGTACCGTTCGCACAGTGGGCGTGATCTTATCGAAATGATCTACTACAGTCCGGAACCTTCTAGAAAACTGCAGGCGTGGTTTGCGCTGAGAATCGTGCGGTGTTTTGGGACGATAACAAAAACTTGGGAAATAAAACGTGGCAACATATATATAAGGGAACGAGGGTCTCGTACTGGCAGACTTGGTGTGTTTAGGTTGTATAAGAGGGACAATTATTCAGCTGCCCGCTCATAATAAATTCACGTGCTACGTGACGCCAAACATGTGCATAGAGTGTTTTCACACTCGTCGTTTTGCTTATAGATGGCGCTGACTGTCCCTCCTACTTCTAAATTCATATATAACCCCCCCCCCCCAAAAAAAAGTGTTTGGAGGGAAGGCCGCTGTGGTAGCTCAGTGGTTAGAGCATCGAACGCGTTATTCGAAGGTCGTAGGTTTCGATTCCTGCTCACGGCTGGTTTTTTCATTCACTTTTTTTTCTTCCTATTTACATTCCATTGGTTCTAATAACTTCCCCTTTACATTCCTTGGCATTAGTGTCTGTTAGATCTCATTATATATATATATATATATATATATATATATATATATATATATATAAAATATATATATATATATATATATATATTATACGCTTGCTGGAGTGCAGGAGCTAGGCTCTTTACACCATTCCTCGCCAGTTGGGTCGGGCGCCGCCATTAAAAAATATTTCGTCCATGCATGTTGTTGTTGTCGTCGCCGTGTTTAAGTTTGCCCATGAAAGGAACGACTGGCAGCGTTGTATTATCGTCACCTGCTTCGACGGCTGCAGGAATGAGTAATGGGGCCTGACATAATTCAAGGGCAACTTTGGAGTGCGCCCACGATACCAGAAAACACAATAACTTTCATACACGGGCTACAAAAACAACTTTTCATTTGGAATGGGGCAATGTAAAAAAACATAGAGTTGGGCACAAGGTGACCAGCGTCGCATCCAGCATCCATTCAGCGAATGCGTTTTTATTTGAAATAATTTTATTTTTGTTCGCTTCGGACCTACTCATTATTGCGTTTTTGTGAAAACGGCAAAACGAAGATTCGCAAAAAAGCATCTAGAGATGAAATTAGAATACTTCTGCGAAAATCCAACAGCACCAGCTGAGCCCCCTCGCGGCAACTATGGAAACATTGTCATTGCCTTCTGACACTCCCACAACTCAATCTCTGTCGAACTCCGTTGACGAAGTTCGACAGAGTTCAGGGGTGGGCCGTGTAACAGGGGTATTTTAGGGCCACTCACCACCCCGCGTTTAAAGACGAGGAGGTAGTTTTCTCCTCTCCTTCACACACACGATGCATCCTCCTCGCCCCTTAGTTCTTGAACGCACGTGAACAATATATGCACCAAGCGGATTTCACAGTTCTCGGCTGCACGCTGTTATCGCCGCTTGCGCAGTACTAAACACGAACAATAGTTTGCTTGGTTGATTGTGGACAATATTGATGCAAGACAAAGAAGAACCAATGACCCGCTGTATGGCAAAGCTGTGCAGGAGACAAATTACATGTTATATTTCGCATATATTAATGTATTGAGAGCATGTACACTGTAAACGTTATGGCTACTTCTGTCTGCGTAACAGTAGTGTGCCAAGAAGGACTAGAAATATCAGGAAAGAATATTGCGCTGTTTTTTGTAATTTGGGAGCCTAGTGAGTGGCCCTTCAAGGAAGTGCTTTATGGCCTAGCCACGGAAGAATAGTTGCGCACAAACATTTCTCGTTCACTTTCGCCTATATGATTACCTATAAAATTTACGAGCGTTTGTGTAAGCTGGTTTAAGATCAGGCTCGCTGGATCAGGTGTTCAATAACGAAAACGTAGCTACGTTGTGGAGAAAGAGAAGCTAAACTTGTTTTAAAGCAAATCTGCTGATTCTCAACCTTGTAGCAACTATTGTAGCAAGTATAATACAAGCTCCCATATTTGGACATTTTTTTTAAATTGTTTTCTTGGCTCTACTAGTTTCTAAAAATGTTTCTCCACTTTTCGTTCTGTGTATACTTGGTACACAAGATGCTATTTGTAACAATAACATTTCTGTGTGACATAACTATGGACTTTGAAATATTACTAGTGAGAAGATTAGTCCCTTGATGTTCAAAATGTTCAATATTTTTCGTCGTAAGATATGCAGTTAAAAGAAAACCAAGTTCCTTTTCGGCTATCCGGGTGCTGATTCATACATAATAAAATACTCAATGAAATCTAAAATATCATCTGGCGGGTTCGTGTCAACCTCTCAAGAAAAGGCGCGTTTGCAATAGTGACGTAGCCAGGGGGTGGCACAACACGCCCGTACCCTCCTCTCCTGAAAGGTTTATCGCCATGGCATACATAGAGGCAAATGACCGTTTTCTAGCTGCCCCTCTCTTCAGCTCAAGGAAGTACGCACGTCTTCCTCCCCTCCCCTGAAAAAAAAAATAAAGAAAAATCTGTCCAAGTCCTGGTTTGCAAAAACCATGCCTTAGTTGAACCTGAAGCAGAGGGTAGCGTGAAATCGAGCCAACCAAGTTAGTGACAAAAAATCGAAGTTTCGCGCCTCATTCCCATTTTTAAAGGTTTTCTTCGCGCCATGTTATTTTTCATTATGGGCATATTTCAATAAAGGCAGGGTGTCCACCTGTAGTGCAACTCTAAGCCGGTTAAGTTACTGGTTTCTCCTGGATGGGCCAAGAGCCGCTTATAAATTGGGCTCTAAGTCTATGATGCCGAACTTGCCCAATAAGTACAGTCGGTTTCACACTTAAGGGAAATGTCGGAACACATGATTTGCGTTGTGGCTAACGTTGCAGTCAAGCGCCGGCAGCATCCCACGCATGAACAGACACTTGAAGGACTGTAATGCTGAACCATTTTATCCGCTATAGCTGCACGCGAGTACATCACTGACAGCATTACGTGTTATGCGACCCGAGATTTCTCCTAAGTGTCAAACAGACTGTACGGTGGCGGTTCACCTAGCTGAGCTCAGCGAGTGTACTCTTTTGTCACTCAGACTTGCAGAGATCAGTTTTGTGTTGCCGCAGGCTCTCGAACAAGTGCTTTGCTTCCCCAAGGTACGAAGCGTGACAATCCGCACGTCGTAGAAAGAAAAGTATCCCAAGCGCTTTTATTTCAGGTAGCCTGTCTTTTGGACACGGAAAGGTGCAGGGGCCAGCAATCCGCCCGCTATAATTGACTTCAACGAAAAGCATGTTTCTACAGTTTGTCATCGTGGATTGCACCTCTTCCTCTATGGTTTGTGTGGCGATGGCCCAAAACCACTCACACGGAGTCGGCACATTTTAAGACTTTCTACCCGCAATTCCTACAAAGGAAAAAGTGCGTGCATCTTCGCTTTTTTTCTCGAAGGCTGCAGGTGGGCAGATGCCCGACGCTGGAACAAACAAATTCGTCGGGTTGTGATATGAAAAACTGCATCTACAAAATAAAAAAGTAACGATTAACGTGTCAGTACACGTTAACATAAACTTATACGTAATTACGTTGCTTTTTACGATTACAAAACTGTAACAAATACGTCACAGAATTACCGAAGAACGTAACGCGTTACCGGTAACGGCGTTGCTTGTAACGCGTTACCGCCGACAATGCTCCGCGTTGACCGTAAAGAGCGGCCGCGCTGCACTCGGCTAGTACAATAAAAAGCGCTGCACTCCGCACACATGAGCTGTTATGCGCTTCAGCTCTCTCATCTCGCTTTTTTGATGAAACTTTCTTTGTACCTCCCAAACATTCACGTCTACTACATGTTTTCATAAACGTTGAGGGATGGCGCGTCGTTGCACTGAGTTCAAGCTTTTTAAAAGCCTTTGTGAGAAATCGAATCGCTAGAGCTTAAACCGTTACCATAGCTACTATAGGTATGAAAATTATGACAAAAAATGCGTGATCGCACAGTGAAGCTTAATACTCTTACCCCTATAATAAACGTTACCGGAAGGTAGATGTGCTTCAAAGTACTTTTGTACTATCATCAGCCCAAGCACCGGGTCTGAATGAGCTGGTAACTCGTTACCTAAAAAAACTAGGCTTTGAAGATTTTAACAGTTATAAATACTTGAAGTGAAAACACGCTGTCTAAAAACACCAAATGAAGACGTGGTAAGTAGAGGAGGGTGAGGGAGGAAATCTTAAAGCCCTCAAAGCCAAACTTTTTTTCTGCTTCAAACTTTTCAGAGGATACTAAAACATTTTCGCGCACTCACAGACACCACCAACTACCGAAGTTAGCTGTTCTACAGACAGTGACCCCCGATTCCACCCTCCACTTCTCACCCTCCCCCCGCCCCGAAAAAAAAACTGCTAGGAAACCCTGCACAGAACGGCTATCGTTGGTAAAAATTAGGAGTCTGCTAGGCGGCCAGACAAGGCTGGTGTGTCTCGCATGGGCTCCGTATTCTACGAAGTTTTTTCGAACCAAGACTGCTTTTTTGGTGCCAACAGTGGTCTCTGTTGAACTTCAGCAAGTTGCCGACGCTGCTGGTGAGTGCCTCAAACCTCTTTGTTCTTGAGGAGCTTTGCAAACATCAACTCCTGCTGAGCGGGGAACGCCGCCTCGTTATCCTTAACGCCACCGGCACCGGCGTCTGGCTCGCGCTTCGGTACGCGTGCACAAGTTCATTCGGCAACGCAATGGCATACATCGTGAGTGGCACAGATTTACTTGCCACAGAATTCAACCCAGAAGAATGGAGTGTAGTCCTGAATGCCCGACAATGCTCACCTCGACAACAGTCAAAAGAAACTGAAGGAACCCAGTCAAGTAAAGCGGCGTCAGCTGCCGAAACGCCAGCACGCAAAACGGAATCACCGCCCAGCGTTTCCTCAAAGCTCGACAACACAGCTGTGGCGCGTCCTCGCTTAAAACGACTGCCACGGTTGCCAGTCGACGACTTCAATATTGTCTTTCGTCCAAATGCGGGCGTAGATCTGGCCCAATACAACAACGTAGAGTTACGAGCGGCTGTAGTCGCCAAAAGCGGACTGCACTCTGTGGTTGCCGATGGAGATCTTGTGTGCACCAATCTGGCCAAGAATATTTTCACCGTGTCCACTTCTTGCCAAAAAACTATGCAAAAATACGAGAGCTCACGCTACGTGGTAAAAAACTGGGATTTCACGCGTACATAGCTCCCCCGGACGGGGCACGGGCAGGGATCATCTACCGCGCTTGGAATGGTGAATCACCTCAGGACTTGCTTCAAGAATTACGTCAGGCGAATCCCCTTCTACCAATAGTCCAAGCAAGGGATATGGGGCGTACCTCACGCTCAGTGCTCATTCACTTCATGGCTGAGGAGCTTCCTCCATCAGTCAAAATGTTTGGCATCCTCTATGCCGTTTTCAACTTTCGACCGAAGGTGAAAGCGTGCCTAAACTGCAGACAAGTCGGCCACCGATGAGATGTATGTCCTTTGCCAAATCACCTCACTTGCTCAAGCTGCGGACAGAAACACCCGGAGGACTATCCCTGCACCCCGCAGTACGTCATCCGTGGGGACGCTCACAAGACGGGTGACAGGGCATGCAAGCAACGCTTTCAGCGTGGCTTCAGCCGTCTCTCTCGGCCACGACAAAGGCCGCAACAAGAGCACCAGCAGGAGAAGCCCGAGTTCCAGCTCGAGAAGGAGTTTTTTTTCAAGCATCGACGATAGAAATCGTAGCAGCAGAAGCAATAGTCCTGGACGAAACCGTAGCAGCAGAAGGAGGAGTCCTGGACGAAACCGTGGCAGCAAAGGCAAAAACCCTGGACGAAGTGCATCACAAAGCCGCGACTTCAGCACCAAACCCGAAAAGGTGAGCTGGGCAAAGGGAGCCTCCTGCTCCTGTTGTATGCTCTCTGACGCTAAAGAAAATTCTAAAACTCAGGACACTATCGAACGTCTAATGCGAGAGAATCAAGAGTTAAAGCAACAGTTGGCTCTGGTGCTGGAACGTTTAATTACACTTACAGCTGCCCCACCCGCGTCTTCTCCATAGAGCCTGATATGGCAGCCGAGTCAGGGACCGATATTATAGATTCCTCTCCACAGCCAGCAAAAAAGAAAAGGACAGAGCAACCCGAGTCATCGGAGGACGATTTTAAGAGAACCAGTCAAGAAATTCGGAAAGAACACCGGGAACTCAAACAAAAGGTTGATTTAGGCTTTACGCAAACTGCTGAACGCTTCAATAAGATAGAGAGTATTCTGGACGTGTTAGTTGCTCGGCTCGAATCTTCGCAGCCATAACCCCCTCCTGCACCCTTGCCTCAACTTCACCCTCTTCACTCTGCATATGGCAATGGAATTGATTGGATTAAGAAACAAAAGAGACAACCTCTCACTTTATATACAGCGGTCTAACCGGGCCCCTGATGTCATCTCCGTACAGGAGCCTTTAAAAGCTTGCAAACTCCTCGGCTATCAGGCTGTACATTCGCATCCTAGCTCCCCATGGGCTACCACATATATACAGAGGAATATTTCGTTTATAGCGCATGATATTTCCGATCTTTAAAGTGACTGCATTCTTCTTGAACTTCTTCAACGTCGTACAGGACAAGGCACATATTTTTTTGAATATTTATTTTCATCCTAGAGATGGCCTCACTGCTGTTTTTGAAGCAATCGATAGGGTCATCTAAATAGCAAACTCTGCTCCCATAGTTGTAAAGGGTGACTTTAAATGCCCCGCACGTAGATTAGGGTTACAGGAGAAACACTCGGAAGGGCACCAGCCTTCATGAATACATTCCGCGAAACAGGTGCACTGTAGTCACCGACTGCATGCTACCAACACGAATTGGTAACAGTGTCAGCAGAGATACCACTCCTGACCTTATTTTCACTAAAAATGTGCGACAAGATAACTGGACACACAGTGGGGTCAAACTCGGCAGTGATCATTACATCCCAACAATTACACTGCCCCATGCCAATTTTCGTCCGCAGTTTCATTTAAAACATATTGTTGACTGGGATAAATTTCGCGAAATCCGAGACCGAAACCCGAAAAAAGAAATTCAAGACGACAAAGACTGGGCGTCTCAGCTTAAACAGAATGTAGCTCTTAGCGAAAAAGTAGCCCCAGCAGCACATATCCGTGATCAAGTAGACAGCAGGCTACTCCACCTATGGGAGGCCTATCAGAGCTTGGAGAAACGATGGCCCAAGCAAAAATATAATCGTAAACTAAAACGCAAAATGTCACAAACACTTCAGCTTGTAACTGAACACGCGGCCGAACTTTCATCGCAACAATGGAACCAGATGTGTAACCGGCTCGACGGTACTCTACATATGAAGAACTCTTGGTCCCTGCTTCGTCATATGTTAGATTCATGCTCCTCGCAATGTGAAAGTAATAAACGAACTACGAAACTCTTGTTTGAAGTAGAAAAACAAGGGCAAGACGTTGAAACTGCTCTTAAAACTACGTATTTCTCTGGCCCAAGGCGAGAATCGTTACCTTCCTACAATGGAGCTCCCAATGCAGACTTGGATGCACCAATTGCAGAGGCGGAAGTTTGGGCTGCCCTAAGCAAACTTCGCACCACATCTGCTCCAGGACTAGATGGAATTACTAACAAAACACTCCGAAATTTAGACTCCAAGTCAGTGGCAGCTCTTACCGATTACATAAATCAACAATGGGAGCAGGGCACGCTGCCCCAGGAATGGAAGTCAGCTAAGGTGACTTTCATACCCAAACATAATAAGCCGTTAAACCTTAATAATTTGAGACCGATCTCTCTTACCTCATGTACAGGAAAACTGATGGAGCATGTAATTCTAATCGTCTTAATTGCTACATGGAACAAGAAAAACTGTTTCCCTCCACCACGTACGGCTTCCGAGCGGGACTCTCCACTCAGTTTGTCATGCTGCAGCTTAAGAAGGACGTGCTAAATCCTACTTTTCCACACATCACCAGAGCCATCCTTGCATTGGACCTGACTAAGGCTTTTGATAATGTTTCTCACTCCTCGATTTTACAATCTCTTACTGAACTAAACGTAGGCTCTCGCACGCACAGGTATGTCTCTGCCTTTCTCAGCAATAGGTCCGTCTGCCTACAGTTGGGCACTCTCAAAACCGATCCCTTCATGCTAGGTAGCAAGGGAACGCCCCAGGGATCAGTTTTGTCCCCCGTTCCTTTTAAGGTTACTCTCATACCACTAGCACGCGAACTTGCCAAACTTTCTTCAATCAATCACTCCTTGTACGCGGATGACATCACAATCTGTGTCAATACTGGCAACCATGGCGAAATCGAATCGAAGCTTCAGGTGGCCGCTGACATTGTTGTTAAACACGCCAACAATATTGGGCTCACCTGCTCGGCGGCTAAATCGGAACTCCTAGTAATTGACTTTAAATAGCAAGATACATGTCACATTCAAGTCATCCTTGATGACACCCCTCTTCGCAGGGTCAATAAAACCAATATTTTAGGCCTTAATATTTCCGAAAATGGCTCGAACGCTGACACTATAAAGTTAATCCGCACTTCAGTTCAAAATACAACTTTCCTCATTAAGCGTATAGCCAATCGTCATCGCGGCATGAGGGAAGCAGACACACGCCGCCTCATACAGGCCCTTTGCCTATGCAGAATTACCTATTCTATCCCCTGCCTCTATCTCTCACTTACGGAGAACGAGCAACTTAACAGACTCATTCGTAATGGCTTTAAACTGCGCTCGATCTCCCTAAATCAACAGCCACGGATAAACTACTTCAACTTGGGGTGCGCAACACTCTGGGAGAGCTTGTAGAGGCGCATCTTTTCTGCCAATATCAGACTATCACTCACAGAAACAGGACAGGTACTCCTGCGCCGACTTGGAATCAACGTTCCTGGTCACACCACGGCCACGCACGCAGTTCCCGTCACTGTTAGCAGCAACCTATTAATCCCGCCACTCCCTAAAAATACTCACCCAGAAAATAATCGGGCGCGACGGGAAGCTCGAGCCAAGTCCCTTCAGAAGCGCTTCCCTCCTAATTCTCCCGCAGTCTATGTAGACGCGGCCAAATATGTAGATCATCGAGCTTCCGTGGTAGCCGTCGTAGATGGATTTCAAAAACTGGTTGCTAGTGCGTCCCTTCCAAACTAGACAGAATCCCTGGAAGCAGAGGAGGCGGCAATTGCTTTAGCCATTGTTCACTCCTCCGCAGAGTATATTTTTTCTGATTCAAAAACTGCAATTCGTAATTTCGCCACTTTCGAATTCATTTTCCGGCTGCTAAAATTCTTGAATCATCTCTTCCGCCTGATTGCCTCATCACCCTCCTCTGGGTCCCTGGGCACTGTGGACACCCACGCAACACGGCCGCTGACACCCAAGTTCGAGCACTCGCCAACGGGGCTTACAGCGACCTGCCTTCGCTTCGAAGAGCCAGGGATTGACTCCTCAGCTGTCACGATATCACGCTATTTTACCGTAATTCCCGCTTAACGTATCCCCCGCCACATAAATCTCTCTCCAGAAGTGACCAGGCTTTGTGGCGCAGACTTCAAACGGCCACTGTAATGACTCCTTTTCTTCTCTCCCTTTTTACACATGGCGAAACCTCGCCTCATTGCAACTTATGTCCTAGCACCAGAGCCGACTTCCAGCACATATTTCTGAATTGTCCAAACAAACCCAAGCCTCCGTGGCAAGGGTCAGAATACCAGGAGCGATGGGAGGCTGCTCTGCGCAGCTCGCAACAGGGTTTACAGCTCCGGAGAGTGAGCTGGGCCGGAAGGGTCGCCAAAGCACAGCAGTGTCCGGTCACCTTGAGCGGCCCGAGGGCTTGTCGTCATCCTGATTCCAGTTCCTCAACCACACCCCCCCCCCTCAAATGATTCCTTCGTGAATCAATAAAGTTGATCACCTACCTACCTACCTAATAAAATTTAGTATAGTTTGTCTCTTTACAAGTGCACATTGTAAATATGGCTTTAATAACACTAAGATGCCTGGAAAATATTTCACGTTCTAAGGCGCATTGCTCGAACATTATGGCAGTATAATTGGGCACGGCGGGCACGTGACACAACAGCATATATATATATATATATATATATATATATATATATATATATATATATATATATGTGTGTGTGTGTGTGTGTGTGTGTGTAAGGGAAATAGGTGTATAACTAACGGCTTGTTTTTCCGTGTTTTGACACAATAATGATGAGATCTAACAGACAGTAATGCCAAGGAATGTATAGGGGAAGCTATTAGAACAAATGAAATGTCAATAGGAAGAAAGAAAAGTGGGTGAAAAAATAACCAGCTGCGAGTAGGAACCAGCCGTGCTCACGGCTGGTTATTTTTCACCCACTTTTCTTTCTTCTTATTGACGTTCCATCTGTTCTAATAACTTCCCCTATACATTCCTTGGCATTACTGTCTGTTAGATCTCAATATATATATATATATAGTGTGATAATGAAAAACTTAGCAGATCCCACGTACAGTGGGAACGAGAGAGAAGTTATGCCGTACATGATTTTTATGTCAGGGTTATGATGTTTGGGCGTTTTATTTACCTTCGCCTTCTATCGACGTCACCTGATACCAACTTTGCTATGTATGAAGCTAGCGATACAGCGGTGAGCATAGCGTGTAGTCATGTTTCACATGACATCCATATCATGATTATCATGTTTGCACGTGTCCTTTACATTCGTCGTTCATTAACGTAAAGTAATAGCAAATTTGGTATATCTACAACTAGTCAAACGGCTCTGAGAACGCTGTGAGCATTGGATGTAGCCATGTTTTACATGAAACGCGTGTAATGATTATCAGATTTGGACTTGTCATTTACCTTCGTCGTTTATTCACTTCCTGTGATACCAAGTTTGGTACATGTGGAGCTAGCGAAATGGCGGCGGGTGCGTCATGAAGGGCCCAATATACTCCGACGTATCGTAGACGCGCGCGCAGGCTGGGCGCAGCCACGCCATACTAGCGAGACGCGACCGGCGCCACCAACGTCTGTCGGCGTGGCCCGGCGGCAAGCGGCGTGACATGCGGCATGCTGCATTTCATGCCATTGACGTTACTTAGACAGCGCCGCGTCTGCCTCTCTCAATGACAGATGAACGCCGTGTGTGCTCGAACGCGCATGCGTCAAAACAACATAGCGCGCGACTGCGAGTATATGGCAGGCAGATCCACAATGGAGGTCAGTGGCCAAATCCCCTAATCTCTACTAGGGGGATGTCGCGCCCTGGCGTGGCATAGCCGGCGTGACGCAATGAAACAAACGCCGGCGCGCACGCGCACCGGGGCACGTCAAAGTGCATAGGCGCCTTGAGTGTGGCACGTAGTGATGTTCTTACATGACACGCATATCGGCATTATCATGTTTGCACTAGTCACATACCTTCTTCATTCATTCATGTAATGTGATACCAAATTCGGCATATGTGAAGCTAACGAATCGGCCATGAACGCATCATCA
>WOVY01014279.1:0-12807 GCA_013436015.1 Rhipicephalus annulatus | reverse complement strand
TTCGACACTAGTGTGTAAGCTGCACGGATGGCCTGCAAAGGGACGAGGTGGCCGAGAGGTTAAGGATTGGACTGCTAATTTATTGGCTCGGCCCGCGTGGGTTCGAATCCCATCCTCGTCGAGTCGCGTAACTTTTTTGTTCTCCCAGTGATCGGTCTTCAACACTAGTGTGTAAGCTGCACGAATGGCCTACAAAGCGGACGAGGTGGCCGAGAGGTTAAGGATTGACTAAATTATTGGGCTCTGCCCGCGTGGGTTCGAATCCCATCCTCGTCGAGTCGCGTAACTTTTTTTTGTTCTCCCAGTGATCGGTCTCGTCACTAGTGTGTAAGCTGCACGGATGGCTTGCAAGGCGGACGAGGTGGCCGACGATTCCACTTCCGGCCACCGTAGTGTACGGACGTGGCGGCATGAGCTCCGGCGATATCGGAGCGGCATCAGCGGCCCAGCCCGGCCGTGGTACCAGGAACATGGACGAATCGTCACAGGATTATCAGATTATTTTGCCCCGACTGCCATCAAATGATTCAACGCTGCATACTGTTTTTTTGCACGCCGATATCAAGGCGAGGCCGTATCGCGTTGAGGATTTCAGGGACGCTCTTATTCGTTTGGCTTTGCTCCCGAGGTTGCTGCCTTGGGGGCGTACCAAATGAATCATGTTTGGGCCATCACTTTCAAGGACGAGGAGGGCAAGAAGAGAATACTCGCTGCTGGGGACATTGTGGTGAAGAACCAGCGCTGTATCACTATCGACCCTAACCACCAGGATACGAAGCTGAAGATACACTGGCTATTGTTTAACGTTCCTGACGACGAGGTGAGGGCAGCGTTGGCTCCTTATGGCAAGGTGAACGAAATAGTGCGAGAGCGCTGGCGCGTGTATGGATGCACGGACAAAGGCTCTTCGACGCGAGTGGTGAGCATCAGGCTCAAAGCTGGCCTCACGGTGGATGACCTCCCACATCAGTTGCGGATTGCCGGAGACCTCACGCTAGTTGTCGTCGCGGGAAGAGCACCGCTATGCCTGCGTTGCCGCGGAACAGGTCATATTAGGAGGGATTGCCGAGCCCCACGTTGTACAGTGTGTCGGCGTTTTGGGCATAATGAGAGCGGCTGTATGAGAACATATGCAAGTGTAGCAGGGCCCGCGGGAAGCGAAGAACTTTCCGAGCATCACATGGACGAGGCTGAAGCAGAAGAGCTGATAGGGGCGCGTCGGGAGGAACCGAAACCCAAGTTGACGCCCCTCACGCCACGCCCACAGGTGCTGAGACGACGTTTAACAAAGACAAGGGTCCTACAAAAGACGTGCAATCCACGAGGAACACACAAGATATAACGGCGCTCGCAGCACAGGAAGAAATGCCGGAAAACATGGACACGTCAAATACATGTAAAAGGCCCAGGGAAGAGGCGGAAGGCAAGAAGGCTGCTACAACGAAAGAAGTGGAGGAACCACCGGCCAAGGCGATGAACGTGCGCCGTAGACCGGCACCTAACATCCTCAGCGAACGTCGAATAGCCGAGAACCTCCCACCAACCCAGGTGCAACAGACACAACCGCCGCAGCAGCAACCAGTGCCGAATCAGCAGACACTGCATCAGCGACCGACAGATCATCAACAGAAGGGGCCTTCAGCGGGGCCCCCGGCAGATCAAAAGCCCCCGTAAGGTGGGGGTCTGGATTAAGTGACACAAGTATTGACCCGGCGGCAGCACCAACAAATGGAGTGCAGTGGTGAAGTGTGCATAATGTGCTGCGTGAAACGTGCGCGGCGCTCTACTTTTGTGATCAAAAGAAAGGGGACCTATCAGACCATATCGAACCTTGGACCTGATGGTGATAAGGAGTATCAGAGGTGAGAACCATGTGGCTGGGATGGCCATTCACGTCCTAATGGCTATGAGCGTCGAAGCAGAATTGAGAGTTGCGACTCTCAATGTCAGGGGACTTGCCGCTCGACGAAGGCAGTATCAATTAAGTCGTTTGATGCTTGAACGTGATCTCGATGTTATTGCCATTCAGGAAACAAAAGTTGAAGGGCAAGATCAGACTGACCGAATGGTGTCCCCTTTTAGAGCCCGGTACGATGTGTGTGTGTCTCATGCGTTGGAATGTCGGCGGGTTGTGCACTGTTCCTTAAAAATTCTATTGGTATAGTTGAGGAGACTGTAACTGTGTCTAGCACTGGGAGATTCATAGTTTGCGATTTTACATATAATAATAAAAAATGGCGAGTTGTCTGTGTTTACGCACCGAACAAAGAAGTTGAGCGTAAATTATTGTTTGAGAATTTACAGACTTTCTTAGTTGTGGCAGGATTGTCATTATGCTCGGCGACTTTAATTGTGTTTGCAACCCTCAGGACAGAGCAAAAAAAGCAGCCATAAAAGACCAAAGTGCAGCGCTACTCTGTACTATTGTACAAGATTGTCATCTCGAAGATGTTGGTGATGTGCTTTCTGCAGAAGAGCACTTCACACACTTTCAGAACGAAAGCCATGCGAGGCTAGACAGAGCCTATGTGTCAGTAGAGTTAATGCGAGTATGTTCGAATTATGAAGTAAAAAGTGTGTCTTTTAGTGACCACAGTTTAGTAATGTTCACTATAGGGTATAAACAGAAGAAGACACGCTTTAACTGGGACGTGTGGAAATTAAACGACTTATTATTAAAAGATGAATTGTTCGTTGAAGCTGTGCAGGATTCCATTAACAAAATGTTAGCTGAGCCTCAAGCGAACGTGATTGAAGCCTGGGAGCGTTTTAAGGAGGTAACAAAGATGAAAGCCATAGAAAGATCCGGTGTGTTACATAGAGCCAAAAAGGAAAAAGAAAAAGATTTGCAATGTCAGTTAGACTTCGCATTGAGTCTAGAAAGTAAAATGCCAGGAAAGTACACAAAAGAAATAAGGCAGTTAAAAAACCAATTGGAGGCAATTGACATTGAAAAATATAGAGGTGCGGTGATAAGGGCACGTGCAGATAAATTATCTCTCGGCGAAACACCAACAAAGCGTGCACTTGGGGATGAAAAAAGATATGCCAAGCGAAATGAAATCAAAGCGATTGCAACTGATAGCGGTATTGTACGTGAAGCGACAGCAATTGAGCAAGTATTTGTTGACTATTTCCGAGGCTTACTTGGCCGAAAAGTGAAGGCAGAGGAAGGGTTTGAGGCTCAGTTTCTGCATTTGATACCAAAGCTCTCTGATAACGAGAGAGAGCAGCTGGAGATAGCGATTGAAGTGTCCGAAATAGAAAAGGCTATTGACGACCTAGCGGCTGGCAAAGCACCGGGACCTGATGGATTTGGTGCCGCATTGTACAAGACTTTTAAAGGTGTTATTTCTGTTGCCTTACATCGTGTCTTCACGGAGGCTTTAAGATTAAAGGTTCTGCCCGGCTCATTTAAAAAGACGCACGTAATACTCATACCGAAAACTGACGACCCCAAAAAATTATTGTCCGTCAAGTCGTACCGACCAATCAGTTTAGCCAACACAGATTATAAAGTGTTTATGAAGGTTCTTGCAGGCAGGTTGCAAAGGATGATGAAAATACTAGTTGGACCACACCAGACTTGTGGTATAAAAGGACGCACAATAAACACAAATGTTCATGTAGCGAGAAGCGTGCTGGAGAGTTGCGATGTGTTTGGTAGTAAGGTTGCAATGTTGCAATTAGATCTGGAAAAAGCCTTTGACCGTGTAAATCATGATATCCTTTTTTTGATACTAGAATATGTTAATGTAGGGTCTGTCATTTTGGACGGGGTAAAAATGGCCTATAGAGAGTGCTTTACGAGTATTGTAATTAATGGGCGACTTACTGAAAGCTTTCAAGTGACAAACGGTGTGCGGCAAGGTGATCCCATTTCGGCTTTATTATTTGCAATATATATGGAACCTTTCTGCATGAAGATTATTAGCAATGAAACAATAAAAGGGTATCAGCTAATGAACAGTGAAGTTAAAATGCTAACATATGCCGACGATATTGCCGTGTTTTGTCGCGATAAGGAAAGTGTCAGTGAAGTGATACGTCATGTGGCCTATTTTTGCAAGATGACAGGCAGTGCAGTAAACTGGGACAAATGCCTAGGCTTGTGGCATGGTTCTTGGGAGACCACCCCACAAAACTTTGCAAATATGAACTGGTCACTTGTACCGACGAAGTATCTTGGAGTACCCCTCCAGCATTACAAAGACACGGATGATTACTGGAAAGAGATATGTGAGAGCACTCGCGAGAAGACAAGAAACTGGGGTGGTAGGGAACTCTCTATGTTTTCTAGAGCGACTGCATGCAATTGGTTCATTGTTTGCAAAGTATGGTATGTTCTGCAGTTCCTCTTTATGTCAAGAGCAAATGTGCAGAAATTGCATCGAGTCTTAGCTGTGTTTGTTTGGGGGTCGGTTTGGGAGCGTACGAGTCGAACAAACTTATTTCATTCACTAAGAAATGGTGGTTTAGGATTGGCTCACCTCTTCCTCAAGCAAATTGTGTCTAGATATATTTTTTTACGCGACCAATGTAACCCGTTTGTGAGAACATTTCTACAAATTGTACTTTCTAATAAGATTCCTGATTATGTGGTATCAAGTATGTCTGTGAAATGTAACCTACGCGGATATTTAAGAGAAGTTATAATGGCATATGAAATACTGAAAGTGAGATTTTCAATGGAATATTTATCTGTTGTAAAGAGAAAACGTCTTTACAGAGATTTACGTGACGTAATGCTGCCTCAGCCTATCTACAGATCAGTATACCAGGTTGGTGCTGAACGTGACGTATTGAAGAGAGTGAAAATGATGACCGTACGCGCAAGTGCAAAGACATTTTTTTTTCAGCTGCACAGCGGAACATTGCCCGTAAAACCATGGTTACAAGAAAAGGGTTTCTTTGTTCCGTGGTCGATGGACTGCCTTATCTGTAAGAAACCCGAGACTGTCAACCACATTTTTCTTGATTGCTGGGATGCTGTTTTTCTGTGGGACATTCTGCAACGTACTTTGAAAAAGGACTTGCCTATCACACCACACGGTATTAGATTCTTGGCTGTAGAAAATGAGGATGGTGTGCCTTATGATATGTTTATGTTGCTTGTGCTTCACAGCGTGTGGCGAACTAGAATGGCAGTAAGACACGTAGATAAAGATGCCCGATGTGCGCACGAATACTTCACGGAAAGTATTGTATACATAAGAGACGTGTTATCTTCCAGAGAAGAAAGACCCGAATGGGTGTCGTTGTTGAATGTGTTGGCTACAATGAAGCAGTTTAAATGAAACCAGTCACAGCCAGGCTGGTGTTTTTAAACTTGTTTAAAAGTGATCGTAAATTGTATTTCTTTGTGCGAAGCCGGCAATAAAGAAAAAAAAAAAAAAAAAAAAAAGAGGTGGCCGAGAGGTTAAGGCGATGGGCTGCTAATCCATTGGGCTCTGCCCGCGTGGGTTCGAATCCCATCGTCGTCAAGTCGCGTAAACTTTTTCTGTTCTCCCAGTAATCAGTCTTCGACACTAGTGTGTAAGCTGCACGGGTGGCCTGCAAGGCGGACGAGGTGGCCGAGAGGTTAAGGCGATGGACTGCTAAATCCCTGGGCTCTGCCCGCGTGGGTTTGAATCTTATCCTCGTCGAGTCGCGTAACATTTTTGTTCTCCCAGTGATCGGTCTTTGTCACTAGTGTGTTAGCTGCACGGATGGCCTGCACGGCGGACGAGGTGGCCGAGAGGTTAAGGCGACGGACTGCTAATCCATTGGGCTCTGCCCGCGTGGGTTCGAATCCCATCCTCGTCGAGTCGCGTAACTTTTTTGTTCTCCCAGTGATCGGTCTTTGTCCCTAGTGTGTAAGCTAAACAAATGGCTTGCAAGGCGGACGAGGTGGCCAAGAGGTTAAGGCGATGGATTGCTAACCCATTGGGCTCTGCCCGCGTGGGTTCGAATCCCATCCTCGTCGAGTCACGAAACTTTTTTGGTTCTCCCAGTGATCGATCTACGACACTAGTGCTTAAGCGTCACGAATGGCCTGCAAGGCGGACGAGGTGGCCGAGAGGTTAAGGCGATGGACTGCTAATCCATTGGGCTCTGCCCGCGTGGGTTCGAATCCCATCCTCGTCGAGTCGCGTAACTTTTTTTGTTCTCCCAGTGATCGGGTCTTCAACACTAGTGTGAAAGCTGCACCAATGGCCTGCAAAGCGGACGAGGTGGCCGAGAGGTTAGGGATTGACTACAAGTTTATTGGGCTCGGCCCGCGTGGGTTCGAATCCCATTCTCGTCGAGTCGCGTAACTTTTTTTCAGTTCTCCCAGTAATCAGTCTTCGACACTAGCGTGTAAGCTGCACGGGTGGCCTGCAAGGCGGACGAGGTGGCCGAGAGGTTAAGGCGATAGACTGTAATGCATAGGGCTTTGCTCGCGTGGGTTTTAATCCCATCCTCGTCGAGTCGCGTAACTTTTTTGTTCTCCCAGTGATCGGTCTTCGTCACTAGTGTGTAAGCTGCACGAATGGCCTCCAAGGCGGACGATGTGGCCGAGAGGTTAAGGCGATAGACTGCTAATGCATAGGGCTCTGCTCGCGTGGGTTCGAATCCCATCCTCGTCGAGTCGCGTATTTTTTTGTTCTCCCCAGTGATCGGTCTTCAACACTAGTGTGAAAGCTGCACGAATGGCCTGCAAAGCGACGAGGTGGCCGAGAGGTTAAGCATTGACTGCTAATTTATTGGGCTCGGCCCGCGTGGGTTCGAATCCCATCCTCGTCGAGTCGCCGTAAATTTTTTTCTCCCAGTATGAGTCTTTCACACTAGTGTGTAAGCTGCACGGGTGGCCTGCAAAGCAGACGAGGTGGCCGAGAGGTTAAGGCGATGGGCTGCTAATCCATTGGGATCTGCCCGCGTGGGTTGGAATCCCATCCTCGTCGAGTCGCGTAACTTTTTTGTTCTCCCAGTGATCGGTCTTTGTCACTAGTGTGTAAGCTGCACGAATGGCTTGCAAGGCGGGCGAGGTGGTCGAGAGGTTAAGGCGATGGATTGCTAACCCATTGGGCTCTGCCCGCGTGGGTTCGAATCTCATCCTCGTCGAGTCACGAAACTTTTTTCGTTCTCCCAGTGATCGGTCTACGACACTAGTGCTTAAGCTGCACGAATGGCCTGCAAGGCGGAAGAGGTGGCTGAGAGGTTAAGGCGATGGACTGCTAATCCATTGGGCTCGGCCTGCGTGGGTTCGAATCCCATCCTCGTCGAGTCGCGTAACCTTTTTTCTTCTCCCAGTAATCAGTCTTCGACACTAGTGTGTAAGCTGCACGGGTGGCCTGCAAGGCGGACGAGGTGGCCGAGAGGTTAAGGCGATGGACTGCTAATCCATTGGTCTCTGCCCGCGTGGGTTCAAATCCCATCCTCGTCGAGTCGCGTAACTTTTTTTGTTCTCCCAGTGATCGGTCTTCAACACTAGTGTGAAAAGCTGCACCAATGGCCTGCAAAGCGGACGAGGGTGCCGAGAGGTTAAGGATTGACTACTAATTTATTGGGCTCGGCCCGCGTGGGTTCGAATCCCATCCTCGTCGAGTCGCGTAACTTTTTTTCTGTTCTCCCAGCAATCAGTCTTCGACCCTAGTGTGTAAGCTGCACGGGTGGCCTGCAAGGCGGACGAGGTGGCCGAGAGGTTAAGGCGATGGACTGCTAAATCCCTGGGCTCTGCCCGCGTGGGTTTGAATCCTATCCTTGTCGAGTCGCGTAACATTTTTTTTGATCTCCCAGTGATCGGTCTTCGTCACTTGTGTGTAAGCTGCACGAATGGCTTGCAAGGCGGACGAGTTAGCCGAGAGGTTAAGGCGATGGATTGCTAACTCTTTGGGCTCTGCTCGCGTGGGTTCGAATCCCATCCTCGTCGAGTCACGAAACTTTTTTGGTTCTCCCAGTGATCGGTCTATGACACTCGTGCTTAAGCATCACGAATGGCCTGCAAGGCGGACGAGGTGGCCGAGAGGTTAAGGCGATGGACTGCTAATCCATTGGGCTACGCCCGCGTGGGTTCGAATCCCATCCTCGTTGAGTCGCGTAACCTTGTTTGTTCTCCCAGTAATCAGTCTTCGACACTAGTGTGTAAGCTGCACGGGTGGCCTGCAAGGCGGACGAGGTGGCCGAGAAGTTAAGGCGATGGACTGCTAAATCCCTGGGCTCTGCCCGCGTGGGTTTGAATCCTATCCTTGTCGAGTCGCGTAACTTTTTTTTGTTCTTCAGTGATCCGTCTTCGTCACTTGTGTGTAAGCTGCACGAATGGCTTGCAAGGCGGACGAGGTGGCCGAGTGGTTAAGGCGATGGATTGCTAACCCATTGGGCTCTGCCCGCGTGGGTTCGAATCCCATCCTCGTCGAGTCGCAAAACTTTTTGGTTCTCCCAGTGATCGGTCTACGACACTAGTGCTTAAGCGTCACGAATGGCCTGCAATGCGGACGAGGTGGCCGAGAGGTTAAGGCGATGGACTGCTAATCCATTGGGCTCTGCCCGCGTGGGTTCGAATCCCCATCCTCGTCGAGTCGCGTAACCTTTTTGTTCTCCCAGTAATCAGTCTTCGACACTAGTGTGTAAGCTGCACGGGTGGCCTGCAAGGCGGACGAGGTGGCCGAGAGGGTTAAGGCGATGGACTGCTAATCCATTGGGCTCTGCCCGCGTGGGTTCGAATCCCATCCTCGTCGAGTCGCGTAACTTTTTTTGTTCTCCCAGTGATCGGTCTTCAACACTAGTGTGAAAGCTGCACCAATGGCCTGCAAAGCGGACGAGGGTGCCGAGAGGTTAAGGATTGACTACTAATTTATTGGGCTCGGCCCGCGTGGGTTCGAATCCCATCCTCGTCGAGTCGGCGTAAACTTTTTTTGTTCTCCCAGTAATCAGTCTTCGACCACTAGTGTGTAAGCTGCACGGGTGGTCCTGCAGGGCGGACCGAGGTGGCCGAGAGGTTAAGGCGATGGGCTGCTAATCCATTGGGCTCTGCCGCGTGGGTTCGAATTCACCATCCTCGTCGAGTCGCGTAACTTTTTTTCTGTTCTCCCCAGTAATCAGTCTTCGACACTAGTGGTGTAAGCTGCACGGGTGGCCTGCTAGGCGGACGAGGTGGCCGAGAGGTTAAGGCGACGGACTGCTAAATCCCTGGCTCTGCCCGCGTGGGTTTGAATCCTATTCTTGTCGAGTCGCGTAACTTTTTTTTGTTCTCCCAGTGATCGGTCTTCGTCACTTGTTTGTAAGCTGCACGAATGGCCTACAAGGCGGACGAGGTGGCCGAGAGGTTAAGGCAATGGACTGCTAATCCATTGGGCGCTGCCCGCGTGGGTTCGAATCCCATCGTCGTCGAGTCGCGTAACTTTTTTTTGTTCTCCCAGTGATCGGTCTTCGACATTAGTGTGTTAGCTGCACGGATGGCCTGCACGGCGGACGAGGTGGCCGAGAAGTTAAGGCGACGGACTGCTAATCCATTGGGCTCTGCCCGCGTGGGTTCGAATCCCATCCTCGTCGAGTCGCATAACTTTTTTGTTCTCCCAGTGATCGGTCTTTGTCCACTAGTGTGTAAGCTGCCACGAATGGCTTGCAAGGCGGGCGAGGTGGCCGAGAGGTTAAGGCGATGGATTGCTAACCCATTGGGCTCTGCCCGCGTGGGTTCGAATCTCATCCTCGTCGAGTCACGAAACTTTTTTCGTTCTCCCAGTGATCGGTCTACGACACTAGTGCTTAAGCTGCACGAATGGCCTGCAAGGCGGAAGAGGTGGCTGAGAGGTTAAGGCGATGGACTGCTAATCCATTGGGCTCGGCCCGCGTGGGTTCGAATCCCATCCTCGTCGAGTCGCGTAACCTTTTTTCTTCTCCCAGTAATCAGTCTTCGACACTAGTGTGTAAGCTGCACGGGTGGCCTGCAAGGCGGACGAGGTGGCCGAGAGGTTAAGGCGATGGACTGCTAATCCATTGGTCTCTGCCCGCGTGGGTTCGAATCCCATCCTCGTCGAGTCGCGTAACTTTTTTTGTTCTCCCAGTGATCGGTCTTCAACACTAGTGTGAAAGCTGCACCAATGGCCTGCAAAGCGGACGAGGGTGCCGAGAGGTTAGGATTGACTACTAATTTATTGGGCTCGGCCCGCGTGGGTTCGAATCCCATCCTCGTCGAGTCGCGTAACTTGTTTTCTGTTCTCCCAGTAATCAGTCTTCGACCCTAGTGTGTAAGCTGCACGGTGGCCTGCAAGGCGACGAGGTGGCCGAGAGGTTAAGGCGACGGACTGCTAAATCCCTGGGCTCTGCCCGCGTGGGTTTGAATCTTATACTCGTCGAGTCGACGTAACATTGTTTTGTTCTCCCAGTGATCGGTCTTTGTCACTAGTGGTAAGCTGCAGCGAATTGGCCTGCAAGGCGGACGAGGTGGCCGAGAGGTGAAGGCAATTGAACTGCTAAATCCCTGGGCTCTGCCCGCGTGGTTTATGAATCCTATCCTTGTCGAGTCGCGTAACATTTTTTTGTTCTCCCAGTGATCGTCGTCGTCACTTGGTGTGGCGGTAAGCTGCACGAATGGCTTTGCAAGGCGGACGAGGTAGCCTGAGAGGTTAAGGTGCATGGATTGCTAACTCTTTGGGCTCTCCGCGTGGTTCGAATCCCATCCTCATCGAGTCACGAAACATTTTTTGGTTCTCCCAGTGATCGGTCTATGACACTCGTGCTTAAGCATCACGAATGGCCTGCAAGGCGGACGAGGTGGCCGAGAGGATTAAGGCGATGGACTGCTAATCCATTGGCTACGCCCGCGTGGGTTCGAATCCCATCCTCGATCGAGTGCGTAACCTTTTTTGGTCTCCCAGTAATCAGTCTTCGACACTAGTGTGAAGCTGCACGGGTGGCCTGCAAGGCGGACGAGGGTGGCCAAGACGTTAAGGCGATGGACTGCTAAAGTCCCTGGGCTCTGCCCGCGTGGGTTTGAATCCTATCCTTGTCGAGTCCGGCGTAACTTTTTTTTTGTATCTTCAGTGATCCGTCTTCGTCCACTTGTGGTAAGCTGCATCGAATGGCTATTGCAAGGCGGACGAGGTGGCCGAGTGGTTAAGGCGTATGGATTGCTAACCCATTGGCTCTGCCCGCGTGGGTTCGATATCCCATCCTCGTCGAGTCACAAAACTTTTTTGGTTCTCCCAGTGATGCGGGTCTAGACACTAGTGCTTAAGCGTCACGAATGGCCTGCAATGCGGACGAGGTGGCCGAGAGGTTAAGGCGATGGACTGCTAATCCATTGGGCTCTGCCCGCGTGGGTTCGAATCCCATCCTCGTCGAGTCGCGTAACCTTTTTTGTTCTCCCAGTAATCAGTCTTCGACACTAGTGTGTAAGCTGCACGGGTGGCCTGCAAGGCGGACGAGGTGGCCGAGAGGTTAAGGCGATGGGCTGCTAATCCATTGGGCTCTGCCCGCGTGGGTTCGAATCCCATCCTCGTCGAGTCGCGTAACTTTTTTTTGTTCTCCCAGTAATCGGTCTTCGACACTAGTGTGTAGCTGCACGGTGGCCTGCAAGGCGGACGAGGTGGCCGAGAGGTTAAGGCGATGGACTGCTAATCCATGGGCTCTGCCCGCGTGGGTTCGAATCCATCCTCGTCGAGTCGCGTAACTTTTTTTGTTCTCCCAGTGATCGGTCTTTGTCACTAGTGTGTTAGCTGCACGGATGGCCTGCAAGGCGGACGAGGTGGCCGAGAGGTTAAGGCGATGGACTGCTAATCCATTGGGCTCTGCCCGCGTGGGTTCGAATCCCATCCTCGTCGAGTCGCGTAACTTTTTTGTTCTCCCAGTGATCGGTCTTTGTCACTAGTGTGTAAGCTGCACGAATGGCTGCAAGGCGGACGAGGTGGCCGAGAGGTTAAGGCGATGGACTGCTAACCATTGGGCTCTGCCGCGTGGGTTCGAATCCCATCCTCGTCGAGTCGCGAAAACTTTTTTGTTCTCCCAGTGATCGGTCTACGACACTAGTGTGTAAGCTGCACGAATGGCCTGCAAGGCGGACGAGGTGGCCGAGAGGTTAAGGCGATGGACTGCTAATCCATTGGGCTCTGCCCGCGTGGGTTCGAATCCCATCCTCGTCGAGTCGCGTAACTTTTTGTTCTCCCAGTGATCGGTCTTCAACACTAGTGTGAAAGCTGCACCAATGGCCTGCAAAGCGGACGAGGTGGCCGAGAGGTTAGGGATTGGACTACAATTTATTGGGCTCGGCCCGCGTGGGTTCGAATCCCATTCTCGTCGAGTCGCGTAACTTTTTTTGTTCTCCCAGATCAGTCTTCGACACTAGTGTGTAAGCTGCACGGGTGGCCTGCAAGGCGGACGACGAGGTGGCCGAGAGGTTAAGGCGATAGACTGCTAATGCATTGGGCTTGCCCGCGTGGGTTTGAATCCCATCCTCGTCGAGTCGCGTACTTTTTTGTTCTCCCAGTGATCGGTCTTCGTCACTAGTGTGTAAGCTGCACGAATGGCCTGCAAGGCGGACGAGGTGGCCGAGAGGTTAAGGCGATAGGACTGCTAATGCATAGGGCTCTGCTCGCGTGGGTTCGAATCCCATCCTCGTCGAGTCGCGTATTTTTTGTTCTCCCAGTGATCGGTCTTCAACACTAGTGTGAAAGCTGCACGAATGGCCTGCAAAGCGGACGAGGTGGCCGAGAGGTTAAGCATTGACTGCTAATTATTGGGCTCGGCCCGCGTGGGTTCGAATCCCATCCTCGTCGAGTCGCGTAACTTTTTTTCTTCCCAGTAATGAGTCTTTCACACTAGTGTGTAAGCTGCACGGGTGGCCTGCAAAGC
>WOVY01014278.1:0-10233 GCA_013436015.1 Rhipicephalus annulatus | reverse complement strand
GGACGTGCCAAGATGTATATTTGGCATGATCAGTCGCAAATGCTTATATTTGTTTGATGCACAAAAGGCTCGTTTATGCATTCATTTCGTATCGGTAAAAGCTCTTTTGCTAACGCGGGCTTTACCGCAGTGCTTTCGCGATGCAGTGAAGCTTAATCATCCATTTGTGTCCTGAAACGGGACGTGCCAAGATGTATATTTGGCATGAGCAGTTGCAAATGCTTATATTTGTTTGATGCACAAGTGGCCTGTGCATGAGTTCATTCCTATCATGTCCGTATCACGTAATGCTCTTCAGCTCACGCTGGCTTACCGCATGCTTTCGCGATGCAGTGAAGCTTAATCATCCTTTTGCCTCCTGAAACGGACTTGCCAAGATGTACATTTGGCATGAGCAGTTGAAAATGCTTATATTGTTTGATGCACAAGTGGCTTGGTCATGAGTTCATTTCCTATCATGTAATAATCTTCTGCTCACGCTGGCTTTACCGCAGTGCTTTCGCCTTGCAGTGAAGCCTAATCATCTTTTGATATTGTTTTGTGTCTCCTGAAACGGACGTGCCAAGATGCATATTGGCCTGAGCAGTGGCAAATGCTTATAATTTGTGATGCACAAGTGGCCTGTATATGCATTCTTTCGTATCATGTAATGCTCTTCTGCTCACGCTGGCTTTACCGCAGTGCTTTCGCAATGCAGTGAAGCTTAATCATACTTTTGATTGATTGATATGTGGGGTTTAACGTCCCAAAACCATTATATGATATAGAGAGACGCTTAATCATACTTTCGTCTTCCTGAAACGGACGTGCCAAGATGTATATTGGCATGAGCAGTTGCAAATGCTTATATTTGTTTGATGCACAAGTGGCCTGTGCACGAGTAGATTTCCTATCATGTCCGTATCAAGTAATGCTCTTCTGCTCACGCTGGCTTTACCGCACTGCTTTCGCGATGCAGTGAAGCTTAATCATCCTTTTGCCTCCCTGAAACGGACTTGCCAAGATGTACATTTGGCATGAGCAGTTGCAAATGCTTATACTTGTTTGATGCACAGGTGGCCTGTATATGCATTCAATACGTATCTTGTAATGCTCTTCTGCTCACGCTGGCTTTACTGCAGTGCTTCGCGATGCAGTCAAATATAATCATCTTTTGGTAATTGTCTTTTTGTCTTCCTGAAACGGACGTGCCAAGATGCATTTTCGGCCTGAGCAGTCACAAATGCTTATATTTGTTTGATGCACAAGTGGCCTGTATATGCATTCATTTAGTATCATGTAATGCTCTTCTGCTCACGCTGGCTTTACCGCAGTGCTTTCGCGATGCAGTGAAGCCTAATCATCCTTTTGCCTCCCTGAAACGGACGTGCCAAGATGTACATTTGGCATGAGCAGTTGCAAATGCTTATATTTGTTTGATTCACAAGTGGCTTGTGCATGCGTTCATTTCCTATCATGTAATAATCTTCTGCTCACGCTGGCTTTACCGCAGTGCTTTCGCCATGCAGTGAAGCTTAATCATCTTTTGATATTGTCTTTTTGTCTCCCTGAAACGGATGTGCCAAGATGCATATTTGGCCTGAGCAGTCGCAAATGCTTATAATTTGTGATGCACAAGTGGCCTGTATATGCATTCTTTCGTATCATGCAATGCTCTTCTGCTCACGCTGGCTTTACCGCAGTGCTTTCGCAATGCAGTGAAGCTTAATCATACGTTTGATTGATTGATATGTGGGGTTTAACGTCCCAAAACCACTATATGATTATGAGAGACGCTTAATCATACTTCGTCTTCCTGAAACGGACGTGCCAAGATGTATATTTGGCATGAGCAGTTGCAAATGCTCAAATTTGTTGATGCACTAATGGCCTGTATATGCATTCATTTCGTATCATGTAATGCTCTTCTACTCACGCTGGCTTTACTGCAGTGCTTTCGCGATGCAGTGCAGCCTAATCATCTTTTGGTAATTGTCTTTTTGTCTCCCTTAAACGGACGCGCCAAGATGCATATTTGGCCTGAGCAGTCGCAAATGCTTGTATTTGTTTGATGCACAAGTGGCCCGTGCATGCATTCATTTCGTATCATGTTATGCTCTTCTGCTCACGCTGGCTTTACCGCAGTGTTTTCGCGATGCAGTGAAGCTTAGTCATCCTTTTGTCTCCCTAAAACGGACGTGCCGAGATGTATATTTGGCATGAGCAGTTGCAAGTGCCTATATTTGATGCACAAGTGGCCTGTATATGCATTCATTTCGTATCATGTAATGCTCTTTCTGCTCACGCTGGATTTCCCGCAGTGCTTTCACGATAGAGTGAAGCCTAATTATCTATTGGTAATTAATCTTTTTGTCTCTTTGAAGCGGACGTGCCTAGATGCATAATTGGTCTAGCAGTCGCAAATGCTTATATTTGTTTGATGCACAAGTGGCCTGTACAGGCATTAATTTCGTATCATGTAATGCTCTCCTGCTAAACGCTGGCTTCACTGCAGTGCTTTCGCGATGCAGTGAAGCCTAATCATCTTTTTGTCTCCCTGAAACGGACGTGCCAAGATGGATATTTGGCATGAGCAGTTAGTTGCAAGTGCCTATATTTGATGCACAAGTGGCCTGTATATGCATTCATTTCCCATCATGTAATGCTCTTCTGTTGAAGCTGGCTTTACTGCAGTGCTTTCGCGATGCAGTGAAGCCTAATCATCTTTTGGTAATTGTCTTTTTGTCTCCCTGAAACAGACGTGCCAAGATGCATATTTAACCTCAGATGTCGCAAGTGCTTATATTTGCTTGATGCACAAGTGGCCTGTATAGGCATTCATTTCGTATCATTTAATGCTCTCCTGCTAACGCTGGCTTCACCGCAGTGTTTTCGCGATGCAGCGAAGGCTAATCATCTTTTTGTCTCCCTGAAACGATTGTGCCAAGATGTATATTCAGCCTGAGCAGTCGCAAATGCCTATAATTGTTTGATGCACAAGTAGCCTGTATATGCATTCATTTCGTATCATGTAATGCTCTTCTGCTCACGCTGGCTTTACAGCAGTGCTTTCGCGATGCAGTGAAGACTAATCATCCTTTTGTCTCCCTGAAACGGACGTGCCAAGATGTACATTTGGCATGAACAGTGTCAAATGCTTATATTCGTTTGATGCACAAGTGGCTTGTGCATGCGTTCATTTCCTATCAGGTTCATATCATGTAATGCTCTTCTGCTCACGCTGGCTTCAACCGCAGTGCTTTTGCAATGCAGTGAAGCTCCAACATATTTTAGTATCTGTCCTTTTGAATGCGTGAAACGGACGCGCCATGATGCATATTTGGCCTGAGAGGTTGCAAATGCCTATATTTGTATGATGCACAAGTGGCCTGTGCATGCATTCATTTCCTATTATGTAATGCTCTTGTGCTCACGCTGGCTTTACCGCAGTGCTTTCGCGATGCAGTGAAGCTTAACTATCCTTTTTTCTCAATGAAACGGACGTGCCAAGATGTATATTTGGCATGAGCAGTTGCAAAGGCTTATACTTGTTTGATGCACAAGTGGCCTGTGTATGCATTCATTTCGTATCATGTAATGCTCTTCTGCTCACGCTTGCTTTACCGCAGTGCTTTCGCGATGCAGTGAAGCTTAACTATCCTTTTTTCTCAATGAAACGGACGTGCCAAGATGTATATTTGGCATGAGCAGTTGCAAAGGCTTATACTTGTTTGATGCACAAGTGGCCTGTGTATGCATTCATTTCGTATCATGTAATGCTCTTCTGCTCACGCTTGCTTTAACCGCAGTGCTTTCGCGATGCAGTGAAGCTTAATCATCCTTTTTTCTCTCCCTGAAACGGACGTGCCAAAGATCATAATTTGGTAATTGTCTTTTTGTCTCGCTGAAACGGACGTGCCAAGATGCATATTTGGCCTGGGCAGTCGCAAATGCTTATATTTGTTTCATGCACAAGTGGCCTGTATATGCATTCATTTCGTATGATGTAATGCTCTTCTGCTCACGCTGGCATTACCGCAGTGCTTTCACGATGCAGTGAAGCTTAATCATCCTTTTGTCTCCCTGAAACGGACGTGCCAAGATGTATATTTGGCATGATCAGTCGCAAATGCTTATATTTGTTTGATGCACAAAAGGCTTGTTTATGCATTCATTTCGTATCATGTAAAGCTATTTTGCTAACGCGGGGCTTTACCGCAGTGCTTTCGCGATGCAGTGAAGCTTAATCATCCATTTGTGTCCCTGAAACGGGCGTGCCAAGATGTATATTTGGCATGAGCAGTTGCAAATGCTTATATTTGTTTGATGCACAAGTGGCCTGTGCATGAGTTCATTTCCTTTCATGTCCGTATCATGTAATGCTCTTCTGCTCACGCTGGCTTTACCGCAGTGCTTTCGCGATGCAGTGAAGCCTAATCATCCTTTTGCCTCCCTGAAATGGAATTGCCAAGATGTACATTTGGCATGAGCAGTTGCCAATGCTTATATTTGTTTGATGCACAAGTGGCCTGTATATGCATTCTTTCGTATCATGTAATGCTCTTCTGCTCACGCTGGCTTTACCGCAGTGCTTTCGCAATGCAGTGAAGCTTAATCATACTTTTGATTGATTGATATGTGGGGTTTAACGTCCCAAAACCACTATATGATTATGAGAGACGCTTAATCATACTTTCGTCTTCCTGAAACGGACGTGCCAAGATGTATATTTGGCATGAGCAGTTGCAAATGCTCAAATTTGTTTGATGCACAAGTGGCCTGTGCATGAGTTCATTTCCTATCATGTCCGTATCATGTAATGCTCTTTTGCTAACGCGGGCTTTACCGCACTGCCTTTCGCGATGCAGTGAAGCTTAATCATCCTTTTGCCTCCCTGAAACGGACTTGCCAAGATGTACATTTGGCATGAGCAGTTGCAAATGCATATATTTGTTTGATGCACAAGTGGCCTGTATATGCCTTCATTTCGTATAATTGAATGCTCTTCTGCTCACACTGGCTTTACCGCAGTGCTTTCGCGATGCAGTGAAGCCTAATCATCCTTTTGCCTCCCTGAAATGGAATTGCCAAGATGTACATTTGGCATGAGTAGTTGCCAATGCTTATAATTTGTTTGATGCACAAGTGGCCTGTATATGCAATCTTTCGTATCATGTAATGCTCTTCTGCTCACGCTGGCTTTACCGCAGTGCTTTCGCAATGCAGTGAAGCTTAATCATACTTTTGATTTTGATATGTGGGGTTTAACGTCCCAAAACCACTATATGATTATGAGAGACGCTTAATCATACTTTCGTCTTCCTGAAACGGACGTGCCAAGATGTATATTTGGCATGAGCAGTTGCAAATGCTCAAATTTGTTTGATGCACAAGTGGCCTGTGCATGAGTTCATTTCCTATCATGTCCGTATCATGTAATGCTCTTTTGCTAACGCGGGCTTTACCGCACTGCCTTCGCGATGCAGTGAAGCTTAATCATCCTTTTGCCTCCCTGAAACGGACTTGCCAAGATGTACATTTGGCATGAGCAGTTGCAAATGCATATATTTGTTTGATGCACAAGTGGCCTGTATATGCCTTCATTTCGTATAATTGAATGCTCTTCTGCTCACAACTGGCTTTACCGCAGTGCTTTCGCGATGCAGTGAAGCCTAATCATTCTTTTGCCTCCCTGAAACGGAATTGCCAAGATGTACATTTGGCATGAGTAGTTGCCAATGCTTATAATTGTTTGATGCACAAGTGGCCTGTATATGCATTCTTTCGTATCATGTAATGCTCTTCTGCTCACTGCTGGCTTTACCGCAGTGCTTTCGCAATGCAGTGAAGCTTAATCATACTTTTGATTGATATGTGGGGTTTAACGACCCAAAAACCACTATATGATTATGAGAGACGCTTAATCATACTTTCGTCTTCCTGAAACGGACGTGCCAAGATGTATATTTGGCATGAGCAGTTGCAAATGCTCAAATTTGTTTGATCCACTAATGGCCTGTATATGCATTCATTTCGTATCATGTCATGCTCTTCTGCTAACGCTGGCTTTACCGCAGTGCTTTCGCGATGCAGTGAAGCTTAATCAATTTTTGGTAATTGTCTATTTTCTCCCCGAAACGGGACGTGCCAAGATGCATATTTGGCCTGAAAAGTCGCCAATGCTTATATTTGTTTGTTGCACAAGTGGCCCATGCATGCATTCATTTCGTATCATGTTATGCTCTTCTGCTAACGCTGGCTTTACCGCAGTGCTTTCGCGATGCAGTGAAGCTTAATCAATTTTTGGTAATTGTCTTTTTTCTCCCTGAAACGGACGTGCCAAGATGCATATTTGGCCTGAAAAGTCGCAAATGCTTATATTTGTTTGATGCACAAGTGGCCTGTATATGCATTCATTTCGTATCATGTAATGCTCTTCTGTTCAAGCTGGTTTTACTGCAGTGCTTTCGCGATGCAGTGAAGCCTAATCATCTTTTGTAAATTGTCTTTGTGTCTACCTGAAGCGGACGTGCCAAGATGTATATTTGGCATGAGCAGTTGCAAATGCTTATATTTGTTTGATGCACAAGTAGCCCATGTACGCGTTATTTTGGTATCATGTAATGCTCTTCTGCTCACGCTGGCTTTACCGCAGTGCTTTAGTGATGCAGTGAAGCTCAGTCATCCTTTTGTCTCCCTGAAACGGACGTGCCAAGATGTATATTTGGCATGAGCAGTTGCAAGTGCCTATATTTGATGCACAAGTGGCCTGTATATGCATTCATTTCGTATCATGTAATGCTCTTTCTGCTCACGCTGGATTTCCCGCAGTGCTTTCACGATAGAGTGAAGCCTAATTATCTTTTGGTAATTGTCTTTTTGTCTCCCTGAAACGGACGTGCCTAGATGCATAATTGGTCTGAGCAGTCGCAAATGCTTATATTTGTTTGATGCACAAGTGGCCTGTATAGGCATTCATTTCGTCTCATGTAATGCTCTCCTGCTAACGCTGGCTTAACCGCAGTGCTTTCGCGATGCAGTGAAGCCTAATCATCTTTTTTGTCTCCCTGAAACGGACGTGCCAAGATGTATATTTGGCATGAGCAGTTGCAAGTGCCTATATTTGATGCACAAGTGGCCTGTATATGCATTCATTTCCCATCATGTAATGCTCTTCTGTTCAAGCTGGCTTTACTACAGTGTTTTCGCGATGCAGTGAAGCCTAATCATCTTTTGGTAATTGTCTTTTTGTCTCCCTGAAACAGACGTGCCAAGATGCATATTTAACCTCAGATGTCGCAAGTGCTTATATTTGCTTGATGCACAAGTGGCCTGTGTAGGCATTCATTTCGTATCATGTAATGCTCTCCTGCTAACGCTGGCTTCACCGCAGTGTTTTCGCGATGCAGTGAAGCCTAATCATCTTTTTGTCTCCCTGAAACGAACGTGCCAAGATGTATATTCAGCCTGAGCAGTCGCAAATGCCTATAATTGTTTGATGCACAAGTGGCCTGTATATGCATTCATTTCGTATCATGTAATGCTCTTCTGCTCACGCTGGCTTTACAGCAGTGCTTTCGCGATGCAGTGAAGACTAATCATCCTTTGGTCTCCCTGAAACGGACGTGCCAAGATGTACATTTGGCATGAGCAGTGTCAAATGCTTATATTTGTTTGATGCACAAGTGGCTTGTGCATGCGTTCGTTTCCTATCATGTTCGTATCATGTAATGCTCTTCTGCTCACGCTGGCTTCACCGCAGTGCTTTTGCAATGCAGTGAAGCTTCAACATAATTTAGTATCTGTCCTTTTGAATGCGTGAAACGGGCGCGCCAAGATGCATATTTGGCCTGAGAGGTTGCAAATGCCTATATTTGTATGATGCACAAGTGGCCTGTGCATCCATTCATTTCCTATTATGTAATGCTCTTGTGCTCACGCTGGCTTTACCGCAGTGCTTTCGCGATGCAGTGAAGCTTAACTATCCTTTTTTCTCAATGAAACGGACGTGCCAAGATGTATATTTGGCATGAGCAGTTGCAAAGGCTTATACTTGTTTGATGCACAAGTGGCCTGTGTATGCATTCATTTCGTATCATGTAATGCTCTTCTGCTCACGCTGGCATTACCGCAGTGCTTTCACGATGCAGTGAAGCTTAATCATCCTTTTGTCTCCCTGAAACGGACGTGCCAAGATGTATATTTGGCATGATCAGTCGCAAATGCTTATATTTGTTTGATGCACAAAAGACTTGTTTATGCATTCATTTCGTATCATGTAAAGCTCTTTTGCTAACGCGGGCTTTACCGCAGTGCTTTCGCGATGCAGTGAAGCTTAATCATCCTTTTGCCTCCCTGAAACGCACTTGCCAAGCTGTACATTTGGCATGAGCAGTTGCAAATGCATATATTTGTTTGATGCACAAGTGGCCTGTATATGCATTCATTTCGTATAATTGAATGCTCTTCTGCTCACACTGGCTTACCGCAGTGCTTTCGCGATGCAGTGAAGCCTAATCATCCTTTTGCCTCCCTGAAACGGAATTGCCAAGATGTACATTGGCATGAGCAGTTGCCAATGCTTATATTTGTTTTATGCACAAGTGGCCTGTATATGCATTCTTTCGTATCATGTAATGCTCTTCTGCTCACGCTGGCTTTACCGCAGTGCTTTCGCAATGCAGTGAAGCCTAATCATACTTTTGATTGATTGATATGTGGGGTTTAACGTCCCAAAACCACTATATGATTATGAGAGACGCTTAATCATACTTTCGTCTTCCTGAAACGGACGTGCCAAGATGTATATTTGGCATGAGTAGTTGCAAATGCTCAAATTTGTTTGATGCACTAATGGCCTGTATATGCATTCATTTCGTATCATGTTATGCTCTTCTGCTAACGCTGGCTTTACCGCAGTGCTTTCACGGTGCAGTGAAGCTTAATCAATTTTTGGTAATTGTCTTTTTTCTCCCCGAAACGGACGTGCCAAGATGCATATTTGGCCCTGAAAAGTCGCAAATGCTTATATTGTTTGATGCACAAGTGGCCCGTGCATGCATTCATTTCGTATCATGTTATGCTCTTCTGCTAACGCTGGCTTTACCGCAGTGCTTCGCGATGCAGTGAAGCTTAATCAATTTTTGGTAATTGTCTTTTTTCTCCCGAAACGGACGTGCCAAGATGCATATTTGGCCTGAAAAGTCGCAAATGCTTATATTTGTTTGATGCACAAGTGGCCCGTGCATGCATTCATTTCGTATCATGTTTTCTGTTCTGCTAACGCTGGCTTTACCGCAGTGCTTTCGCGATGCAGTTAAGCTTAATCAATTTTTGGTAATTGTCTTTTTTCTCCCGAAACGCACGTGCCAAGATGCATATTTTGGCCTGAAAAGTCGCAAATGCTTATATTTGTTTGATGCACAAGTGGCCTGTATATGCATTCATTTCGCATCATGTAGTGCTCTTCTGTTCAAGCTGGCTTTACTGCAGTGCTTTCGCGATGCAGTGAAGCCTAATCATCTTTTGGTAATTGTCTTTTTGTCTCCCTGAAACAGACGTGCCAAGATGCATATTGGCCTCAGATGTCGCAAGTGCTTATATTTGTTTGATGCACAAGTGGCCTGTATAGACATTCATTTCGTATCATGTAATGCTCTCCTGCTAACGCTGGTTTCACCGCAGTGCTTTCGCGATGCAGTGAAGCCTAATCATCTTTTGTCTCCCTGAAACGGAACGTGCCAAGATGTACATTTGGCATGAGCAGTGTCACATGCTTTATAATTCTTCTATGATGCACAAGTGGCCTGTGCATGCATTCCATTTCCATCCTGTAATGCTCTTCTGCTCCACGGCTGGCTTCACTGCAGTGCTTCGCGATGCAGTGAAGCTAACTATCATTTTATCCTCTTAATGAAACGGACGTGCCAAAGTTGGTATATTTTGGCATGATGCATTGCAAATGCTTATACTTGTTTGATGCACAAGTGGCCTGTGCATGCATTCATTTCGTATCATGTAATGCTCTTCTGCTCACGCTTGCTTTAACCGCAGTGCTTTCGCGATGCAGTGAAGCTTAATCATCCTTTTTTCTCCCCGAAAGCGGACGGGCCAAGATGTATATTTGGCATGAGCAGTTGCAACTGCTTATATTTGTTTGATGCACAAGTGGCCATATGCATTCATTTCGTATCATGTAATGCTCTTCTGCTCACGCTGGCTTTCCGCAGTGCTTTCTCGGTGCAGTGAAGCTTA
>WOVY01014277.1:0-13028 GCA_013436015.1 Rhipicephalus annulatus | reverse complement strand
TAATGCTCTTCTGCTCACGCTGGCTTTACCGCAGTGCTTTCGCGATGCAGTGAAGCCTAATCATCCTTTTGCCTCCCTGAAATGGAATGCCAAGATGTACATTTGGCATGAGCAGTTGCCAATGCTTATATTTGTTTGATGCACAAGTGGCCTGTATATGCATTCTTTCGTATCATGTAATGCTCTTCTGCTCACGCTGGCTTTACCGCAGTGCTTTCGCAATGCAGTGAAGCTTAATCATACTTTGATTGATTGATATGTGGGGTTTAACGTCCCAAAACACTATATGATTATGAGAGACGTAATCATACTTTCGTTTCCTGAAACGGACGTGCCAAGATGTATATTTGGCATGAGCAGTTGCAAATGCTCAAATTTGTTTGATGCACAAGTGGCCTGTGCATGAGTTCATTTCCTATCATGTCCGTATCATGTAATGCTCTTTGCTACGCGGGCTTTACCGCACTGCTTTCGCGATGCAGTGAAGCTTAATCATCCTTTTGCCTCCCTGAAACGGACTTGCCAAGATGTACATTTGGCATGAGCAGTTGCAAATGCTTATATTTGTTTGATGCACAAGTGGCCTGTATATGCATTCATTTCGTATAATGAATGCTCTTCTGCTCACGCTGGCTTTACCGCAGTGCTTTCGCGATGCAGTGAAGCCTAATCATCCTTTTGCCTCCCTGAAACGGAATTGCCAAGATGTACATTTGGCATGAGCAGTTGCAATGCTTATATTGTTTGATGCACAAGTGGCCTGTATATGCATTCTTTCGTATCATGTAATGCTCTTCTGCTCACGCTGGCTTTACCGCAGTGCTTTCGCAATGCAGTGAAGCTTAATCATACTTTTGATTGTATATGTGGGGTTTAACGTCCCAAAACCACTATATGATTATGAGAGACGCTTAATCATACTTTCGTCTTCCTGAAACGGACGTGCCAAGATGTATATTTGGCATGAGCAGTTGCAAATGCTCAAATTTGTTTGATGCACAAGTGGCCTGTGCATGAGTTCATTTCCTATCATGTCCGTATCATGTAATGCTCTTTTGCTAACGCGGGCTTACCGCACTGCCTTCGCGATGCAGTGAAGCTTAATCATCCTTTTGCCTCCCTGAAACGGACTTGCCAAGATGTACATTTGGCATGAGCAGTTGCAAATGCATATATTGTTTGATGCACAAGTGGCCTGTATATGCCTTCATTCGTATAATTGAATGCTCTTCTGCTCACACTGGCTTTACCGCAGTGCTTCGCGATGCAGTGAAGCCTAATCATTCTTTTGCCTCCCTGAAACGGAATTGCCAAGATGTACATTTGGCATGAGTAGTTGCCAATGCTTATATTGTTTGATGCACAAGTGGCCTGTATATGCATTCTTTCGTATCATGTAATGCTCTTCTGCTCATGCTGGCTGTACCGCAGTGCTTCGCAATGCAGTGAAGCTTAATCATACTTTTGATTGATATGTGGGGTTTTAACGTCCCAAAACCACTATATGATTATGAGAGACGCTTAATCATACTTTCGTCTTCCTGAAACGGACGTGCCAAGATGTATATTTGGCATGAGCAGTTGCAAATGCTCAAATTTGTTTGATCCACTAATGGCCTGTATATGCATTCATTTCGTATCATGTCATGCTCTTCTGCTAACGCTGGCTTTACCGCAGTGCTTTCGCGATGGCAGTGAAGCTTAATCAATTTTTGGTAATTGTCTATTTTCTCCCCGAAACGGGCGTGCCAAGATGCAATATTTGCCTGAAAAGTCGCCAATGCCTTATATTTGTTTGTTGCACAAGTGGCCCGTGCATGCATTCATTTCGTATCATGTTATGCTCTTCTGCTAACGCTGGCTTTACCGCAGTGCTTTCGCGATGCAGTGAAGCTTAATCAATTTTTGGTAATTGTCTTTTTTCTCCCTGAAACGGACGTGCCAAGATGCATATTTGGCCTGAAAAGTCGCAAATGCTTATATTTGTTTGATGCACAAGTGGCCTGTATATGCATTCATTTCGTATCATGTAATGCTCTTCTGTTCAAGCTGGTTTTACTGCAGTGCTTTCGCGATGCAGTGAAGCCTAATCATCTTTGTAAATTGTCTTTGTGTCTACCTGAAGCGGACGTGCCAAGATGTATATTTGGCATGAGCAGTTCGCAAATGCTTATATTGTTTGATGCACAAGTAGCCCATGTACGCGTTATTTTGTATCATGTAATGCTCTTCTGCTCACGCTGGCTTTACCGCAGTGCTTTAGTGATGCAGTGAAGCTCAGTCATCCTTTTGTCTCCCTGAAACGGACGTGCCAAGATGTATATTTGGCATGAGCAGTTGCAAGTGCCTATATTTGAGGCACAAGTGGCCTGTATATGCATTCATTTCGTATCATGTAATGCTCTTCTGCTCACGCTGGATTTCCCGCAGTGCTTTCACGATAGAGTGAAGCCTAATTATCTTTGGTAATTGTCTTTTTGTCTCCCTGAAACGGACGTGCCTAGATGCATAATTGGTCTGAGCAGTCGCAAATGCTTATATTTGTTTGATGCACAAGTGGCCTGTATAGGCATTCATTTCGTATCATGTAATGCTCTCCTGCTAACGCTGGCTTAACCGCAGTGCTTTCGCGATGCAGTGAAGCCTAATCATTTTTTTGTCTCCCTGAAACGGACGTGCCAAGATGTATATTTGGCATGAGCAGTGCAAGTGCCTATATTTGATGCACAAGTGGCCTGTATATGCATTCATTTCCCATCATGTAATGCTCTTCTGTTCAAGCTGGCTTTACTACAGTGCTTTCGCGATGCAGTGAAGCCTAATCATCTTTTGGGTAATTGTCTTTTTGTCTCCCTGAAACAGACGTGCCAAGATGCATATTTAACCTCAGATGTCGCAAGTGCTTATATTTGCTTGATGCACAAGTGGCCTGTGTAGGCATTCATTTCGTATCATGTAATGCTCTCCTGCTAACGCTGGCTTCACCGCATGTTTTCGCGATGCAGTGAAGCCTAATCATCTTTTTGTCTCCCTGAAACGAAACGTGCCAAGATGTATATTCAGCCTGAGCAGTCGCAAATGCCTATAATTGTTTGATGCACAAGTGGCCTGTATATGCATTCATTTCGTATCATGTAATGCTCTTCTGCTCACGCTGGCTTTACAGCAGTGCTTTCGCGATGCAGTGAAGACTAATCATCCTTGGTCTCCCTGAAACGGAGCGTGCCAAGATGTACATTTGGCATGAGCAGTGGTCAAATGCTTATATTTGTTTGATGCACAAGTGGCTTGTGCATGCGTTCGTTTCCTATCATTTCGTATCATGTAATGCTCTTTCTGCTCACGCTGGCTTCACCGCAGTGCTTTTGCAATGCAGTGAAGCTTCAACATAATTTAGTATCTGTCCTTTTGAATGCGTGAAACGGGCGCGCCAAGATGCATATTTGGCCTGAGAGGTTGCAAATGCCTATATTGTATGATGCACAAGTGGCCTGTGCATCCATTCATTTCCTATTATGTAATGCTCTTGTGCTCACTGCTGGCTTTACCGCAGTGCTTTCGCGATGCAGTGAAGCTTAACTATCCTTTTTTCTCAATGGAAACGGACGTGCCAAGATGTATATTGGCATGAGCAGTTGCAAAGGCTTATACTTGTTTGATGCACAAGTGGCCTGTGTATGCATTCATTTCGTATCATGTAATGCTCTTCTGCTCACGCTGGCATTACCGCAGTGCTTTCACGATGCAGTGAAGCTTAATCATCCTTTTGTCTCCCTGAAACGGACGTGCCAAGATGTATATTTGGGCATGATCAGTTCGCAAATGCTTATATTTGTTTGATGCACAAAAGACTTGTTTATGCATTCATTTCGTATCATGTAAAGCTCGTTTTGCTAACGCGGGCTTTACCGCAGTGCTTTCGCGATGCAGTGAAGCTTAATCATCCTTTTGCCTCCCTGAAACGCACTTGCCAAGCTGTACATTTGGCATGAGCAGTTGCAAATGCATATATTTGTTTGATGCACAAGTGGCCTGTATATGCATTCATTTCGTATAATTGAATGCTCTTCTGCTCACACTGGCTTTACCGCAGTGCTTTCGCGATGCAGTGAAGCCTAATCATCCTTTTGCCTCCCTGAAACGGAATTGCCAAGATGTACATTTGGCATGAGCAGTTGCCAATGCTTATACTTGTTTTATGCACAAGTGGCCTGTATATGCATTCTTTCGTATCATGTAATGCTCTTCTGCTCACGCTGGCTTTACCGCAGTGCTTTCGCAATGCAGTGAAGCCTAATCATACTTTGATTGATTGATATGTGGGTTTAACGTCCAAAACCACTATATGATTATGAGAGACGCTTAATCATACTTTCGTCTTCCTGAAACGGACGTGCCAAGATGTATATTTGGCATGAGTAGTTGCAAGATGCTCAAATTTGTTTGATGCACTAATGGCCTGTATATGCATTCATTTCGTATCATGTTATGCTCTTCTGCTAACGCTGGCTTTACCGCAGTGCTTTCACGGTGCAGTGAAGCTTAATCAATTTTTGGTAATTGTTCTTTTTTTCTCCCCGAAACGGACGTGCCAAGATGCATATTGGCCTGAAAAGTCGCAAATGCTTATATTTGTTTGATGCACAAGTGGCCCGTGCATCGCATTCATTTCGTATCATGTTATGCTCTTCTGCTAACGCTGGCTTTACCGCAGTGCTTTCGCGATGCAGTGAAGCTTAATCAATTTTTGGTAATTGTCTTTTTTCTCCCCCGAAACGGACGTGCCAAGATGCATATTTGGCCTGAAAAGTCGCAAATGGCTTATATTTGTTTGATGCCAAGTGGCCCGTGCATGCATTCATTTCGTATCATGTTTTCTGTTCTGCTAACGCTGGCTTTACCGCAGTGCTTTCGCGATGCAGTTAAGCTTAATCTAATTTTTGGTAATTGTCTTTTTTCTCCCCGAAACGCACGTGCCAAGATGCATATTTGGCCTGAAAAGTCGCAAATGCTTATATTTGTTTGATGCACAAGTGGCCTGTATATGCATTCATTTTCGTATCATGTAGTGCTCTTCTGTTCAAGCTGGCTTTACTGCAGTGCTTTCGCGATGCAGTGAAGCCTAATCATTCTTTTGGTAATTGTCTTTTTGTCTCCCTGAACAGACGTGCCAAAGATGCCTATTTGGCCTCAGATGTCGCAAGTGCTTATATTTGTTTTGATGCACAAGTGGCCTGTATAGACATTCATTCGTATCATGTAATGCTCTCCTGCTAACGCTGGCTTCATCCGCAGTGCTTTCGCGAATGCAGTGAAGCCTAATCATCTTTTTGTCTCCCTGAAACGGACGTGCCAAGATGTACATTTGGCATGAGCAGTGTCAAATGCTTATATTTGTATGATGCACAAGTGGCCTGTGCATGCATTCATTTCCTATCCTGTAATGCTCTTCTGCTCACGCTGGCTTCACTGCAGTGCTTTCGCGATGCAGTGAAGCTGTAACTATCCTTTTTCTCAATGAAACGGACGTGCCAAGTTGTATATTTGGCATGAGCAGTTGCAAATGCTTATACTTGTTTGAATGCACAAGTGGCCTGTGTATGCATTCATTTCGTATCATGTAATGCTCTTCTGCTCACGCTTTGCTTTACCCGCAGTGCTTTCGCGATGCAGTGAAGCTTAATCATCCTTTTGTCTCCCTGAAACGGACGTGCCAAGATGTATATTTGGCTGAGCAGTTGCAACTGCTTATATTTGTTTGATGCACAAGTGGCCCATGCATGCATTCATTTTGTATCATGTAATGCTATTATGCTCCGCTGGCTTTGCCGCAGTGCTTTCTCGGTGCAGTGAAGCTTATTCATCTTTTGGTAATTGTCTTTTTGTCTCCCTTAAACGGATGTGCCAAGATGCATATTTGGCCTGAGTAGTCACAAATGCTTATATTTGTTTGATGGACAAGTTGCCTGTATATGCATTCATTTCGTAGTCATGCAATGCTCTCTGCTAATGCTGGCTTTACCGCAGTGCTTTCGTGATGCAGTGAAGCCGTACATCCTTTTGTCTACCTGAAACGGAACGTGCCAACATGTATATTTGGCATGAGCAGTTGCCAAATGCCTTATATTTGTGATGCACAAGTGGCCTGTATATGCATTCATTTCGTATCAGTGTAATGCTCTTCTGCTTCACGCTGGATTTACCTGCAGTGCTTTCACGATAGAGTGAAGCCTGAATCATCTTTTGTAAATTTGTCTTTGTGTCTCCTTGAAACGGACGTGCCAAGATGATATATTGGTCATGAGCAGTTCGCAAATGCTTATATTTGTTTGATGCACAAGTAGCCCTGTATAGGCAGTTCATTTCGGTATCATGTAATGCTCTTCTGCTAACGCTGGCTTAACCGCAGTGCTTTCGGCGATGCAGTGAAGCCTAGTCATTCTTTTTGTCTCCCTGAAACTGACGTGGCCAAGATGTATATTTGGCATGAGCAGTTGCAAGTGCCTATATTTGATGCACAAGTGGCCTGTATATGCATTCATTTCCGTATCATGTAATGCTCTTCTGTTCAAGCTGGCTTTACTACAGTGCTTTCGCGATGCAGTGAAGCCTAATCATCTTTTGGTAATTGTCTTTTTGTCTCCCTGAAACAGACGTGCCAAGATGCATATTTAACCTCAGATGTCGCAAGTGCTTATATTTGCTTGATGCACAAGTGGCCTGTGTAGGCATTCATTTCGTATCATGTAATGCTCTCCTGCTAACGCTGGCTTCACCGCAGTGTTTTCGCGATGCAGTGAAGCCTAATCATCTTTTTGTCTCCCTGAAACGAACGTGCCAAGATGTATATTCAGCCTGAGCAGTCGCAAATGCCTATAATTGTTTGATGCACAAGTGGCCTGTATATGCATTCATTTCGTATCATGTAATGCTCTTCTGCTCACGCTGGCTTTACAGCAGTGCTTTCGCGATGCAGTGAAGACTAATCATCCTTTGGTCTCCCTGAAACGGACGTTGCCAAGATGTACATTTGGCAATGAGCAGTGTCAAATGCTTATATTTGTTTGATGCACAAGTGGCTTGTGCATGCGTTCGTTTCCTATCATGTTCGTATCATGTAATGCTCTTCTGCTCACGCTGGCTTCACCGCAGTGCTTTTGCAATGCAGTGAAGCTTCAACATAATTTAGTATCTGTCCTTTTGAATGCGTGAAACGGGCGCGCCAAGATGCATATTTGGCCTGAGAGGTTGCAAATGCCTATATTTGTATGATGCACAAGTGGCCTGTGCATCCATTCATTCCTATTATGTAATGCTCTTGTGCTCACGCTGGCTTTACCGCAGTGCTTTCGCGATGCAGTGAAGCTTAACTATCCTTTTTTCTCAATGAAACGGACGTGCCAAGATGTATATTTGGCATGAGCAGTTGCAAAGGCTTATACTTGTTTGATGCACAAGTGGCCTGTGTATGCATTCATTTCGTATCATGTAATGCTCTCTGCTCACGCTGGCATTACCGCAGTGCTTTCACGATGCAGTGAAGCTTAATCATCCTTTTGTCTCCCTGAAACGGACGTGCCAAGATGTATATTTGGCATGATCAGTCGCAAATGCTTATATTTGTTTGATGCACAAAAGGACTTGTTTATGCATTCATTTCGTATCATGTAAAGCTCTTTTGCTAACGCGGGCTTTACCGCAGTGCTTTCGCGATGCAGTGAAGCTTAATCATCCTTTTGCCTCCCTGAAACGCACTTGCCAAGCTGTACATTTGGCATGAGCAGTTGCAAATGCATATATTTGTTTGATGCACAAGTGGCCTGTATATGCATTCATTTCGTATAATTGAATGCTCTTCTGCTCACACTGGCTTTACCGCAGTGCTTTCGCGATGCAGTGAAGCCTAATCATCCTTTTGCCTCCCTGAAACGGAATTGCCAAGATGTACATTTGGCATGAGCAGTTGCCAATGCTTATACTTGTTTTATGCACAAGTGGCCTGTATATGCATTCTTTCGTATCATGTAATGCTCTTCTGCTCACGCTGGCTTTACCGCAGTGCTTTCGCAATGCAGTGAAGCCTAATCATACTTTTGATTGATTGATATGTGGGGTTTAACGTCCCAAAACCACTATATGATTATGAGAGACGCTTAATCATACTTTCGTCTTCCTGAAACGGACGTGCCAAGATGTATATTTGGCATGAGTAGTTGCAAATGCTCAAATTTGTTTGATGCACTAATGGCCTGTATATGCATTCATTTCGTATCATGTTATGCTCTTCTGCTAACGCTGGCTTTACCGCAGTGCTTTCACGGTGCAGTGAAGCTTAATCAATTTTTGGTAATTGTCTTTTTTCTCCCCGAAACGGACGTGCCAAGATGCATATTTGGCCTGAAAAGTCGCAAATGCTTATATTTGTTTGATGCACAAGTGGCCCGTGCATGCATTCATTTCGTATCATGTTATGCTCTTCTGCTAACGCTGGCTTTACCGCAGTGCTTTCGCGATGCAGTGAAGCTTAATCAATTTTTGGTAATTGTCTTTTTTCTCCCCGAAACGGACGTGCCAAGATGCATATTTGGCCCTGAAAAGTCGCAAATGCTTATATTTGTTTGATGCACAAGTGGCCCGTGCATGCATTCATTTCGTATCATGTTTTCTGTTCTGCTAACGCTGGCTTTACCGCAGTGCTTTCGCGATGCAGTTAAGCTTAATCAATTTTTTGGTAATTGTCTTTTTTCTCCCCGAAACGCACGTGCCAAGATGCATATTTGGCCTGAAAAGTCGCAAATGCTTATATTTGTTTGATGCACAAGTGGCCTGTATATGCATTCATTTCGTATCATGTAGTGCTCTTCTGTTCAAGCTGGCTTTACTGCAGTGCTTTCGCGATGCAGTGAAGCCTAATCATCTTTGGTAATTGTCTTTTTGTCTCCCTGAAACAGACGTGCCAAGATGCATATTTGGCCTCAGATGTCGCAAGTGCTTATATTTGTTTGATGCACAAGTGGCCTGTATAGACATTCATTTCGTATCATGTAATGCTCTCCTGCTAACGCTGGCTTCACCGCAGTGCTTTCGCGATGCAGTGAAGCCTAATCATCTTTTTGTCTCCCTGAAACGGACGTGCCAAGATGTACATTTGGCATGAGCAGTGTCAAATGCTTATATTTGTATGATGCACAAGTGGCCTGTGCATGCATTCATTTCCTATCCTGTAATGCTCTTCTGCTCACGCTGGCTTCACTGCAGTGCTTTCGCGATGCAGTGAAGCTTAACTATCCTTTTTCTCAATGAAACGGACGTGCCAAGTTGTATATTTGGCATGAGCAGTTGCAAATGCTTATACTTGTTTGATGCACAAGTGGCCTGTGTATGCATTCATTTCGTATCATGTAATGCTCTTCTGCTCACGCTTGCTTTACCGCAGTGCTTTCGCGATGCAGTGAAGCTTAATCATCCTTTTTTCTCCCCGAAACGGACGTGCCAAGATGTATATTTGGCATGAGCAGTTGCAACTGCTTATATTGTTTGATGCACAAGTGGCCCGTGCATTGCGTTCATTTTCGTATCATGTATTGCTCTTCTTGCGCACGCTGCCTTTACCGCAGTGCTTTTCTCGTGTGCAGTGAAGCTTAATCATCTTTTGGTAATTGTCTTTTTGTCTCGCTTAAACGGACGTGCCAAGATGCATATTTTGCCTGAGCAGTCGAAAATGCTTATATTGTTTGATGCACGAGTGGCCCGTGCATGCTTTCATTTCGTATCATGTAATGCTCTTCTGCTCACGCTGGCTTTACCGCAGTGCTTTATCGGATGCAGTGAAGCCTAATCATCTTTTTGGTAATTGTCTTTTTGTCTTCGCTGAAACGGACGTGCCAAGATGCTATATTTGGCATGAGCAGTTGCAAAATGCTTAATATTTGTTTGATGCACAAGGGGTCCCTGTATATGCATTCATTTCGTATCATGTAATGCTCTTCTGTTCAAGCCTGGCTTATACAGTGCTTTCCGCGAATTGCAGTGAAGCCTAATCATCTTTTTGGTACTCGTTCTTTTTGTCCTTTGATCTCCTGAAACATGACGTGCCAAGAGCACTATTTAACGCCTGAGCATGTCGAAAAGTGCTTATATATTGCTTTGATGCACAAGTGGCCCGTGGTAGGCATTCATTCGTATCATGTAATGCTCTCCTGCTCCCGCTGCCTTACCGCAGTGCTTTCGCGGATGCAGTGAAGCTTAATCATCTTTGGTAATTGTCTTTTGTCTCGCCTGAAACGGACGTGCCAAGATGCAATATTGGCCTGAGCAGTCGAAAATGCTATATTTGTTTGATGCACAAGTGGCCCGTGCCATGCATTCATTTCGTATCATGTATTGCTCTTCTGCTCACGCTGGCTTTACCGCAGTGCTTCGCCATGCAGTGAAGCTTAATCATCTTTTGGTAATGGTCTTTTGGTCCTCGCTGAAACGGACGTGCCAAAGATGCATATTGGCCTGAGCAGTCGAAAATGCTTATATTTGTTTGATGCACAAGTGGCCCGTGCATGCGTTCATTTCGTATCATGTAATGCTCTTCTGCTCACGCTGGCTTTACCGCAGTGCTTTTGCCATGCAGTGAAGCTTAATCATCTTTTGGTAATTGTCTTTTTGACTCCCTGAAACGGACGTGCCAAGATGCATCTTTGGGCTGAGAAGTCGCAAATGCTTATAATTTGTGATGCACAAGTGGACTGTATATGCATTAATTTCGTATCATGTAATGCTCTTCTGCTCACGCTGGCTTTTACCGCAGTGCTTTCGCGTTGCAGTGAAGCTTAATTATCTTTTTCTAAATGTCTTTTTGTCTCCCTGAAACGGACGTGCCAAAATGCACATTTGGCCTGAGCAGTCGCAAATGCTTATATTTGTTTGATGCACACGTGGCCTGTATAAGCATTAATTTCGTATCATGTAATGCTCTTCTGCTAACGCTGACTTTATCGCAGTGCTTTCGCGATACAGTGAAGCTTAATTGTCCTTTTGTCTCCCTGAAACGGACGTGCCGAGATGTATATTTGGCATGATTAGTCGCAAACGCCTATATTTGTTTGAGGCACAAGTGGCCTGAGCATGCATTCATTTCCTATCATGTAATGCTCTTCTGCTCACGCTGGCTCTACCGCAGTGCTTTTGCGATGCAGTGAAGCTTAACTATCCTTTTGTCTCCATGAAACGGACGTGCCAAGATGTATTATTGGCATAAGCAGTTGCCAAATGCTTATATTTGTTTGATGCACAAGTGGCCTGTATATGCATTCATTTCGTATAATGTTATGCTCTTCCGCCCCACGCTTGCTTTACCGCAGTGCTTTCGCGATGCAGTGAAGCTTAATCATCCTTTTGTCTCCCTGAAACGGACGTGCCAAGATGTATATTTGGCTGAGCAGTTGCAAACTGCTTATATTGTTTGATGCACAAGTGGCCCATGCATGCATTCATTTTGTATCATGTAATGCTATTCTGCTTCACGCTGGCTTTGCCCGCAGTGCTTTCTCGGTGCAGTGAAGTTATTTCATCTTTTGGTAATTGTCTTTTGTCTCCCTCTTAAACGGATGTCGCCAAGCTGCATATTTGGCCTTGCGTAGTCACAAATGCTTATATTTGTCTTGATGGCCAAGGTGGCTGTATATGCATTCATTTCGTATCATGTAATGCTCTTCTGCTCAAGCTGGCTTTACCGCAGTGCTTTCGCGATGCAGTGAAGCCTAATCATCTTTTTTTGTCTCCCTGAAACGGACGTGCCAAGATGTATATTTGGCATGAGCAGTCCAAATGCTTATATTGTTTGATGCACAAGTGGCCTGTATATGCATTCATTTCGTATCATGTAATGCTCTTCTGCTCACGCTGGCTTTACTGCAGTGCTTTCGCGATGCAGTGAAGCTAATCATCTTTTGGTAATTGTCTTTTTGTCTCCTGAAACGGACGTGCCAAGATGCATATTTGGCCTGAGCAGTCGCAAATGCTTATTTGTTTGATGCACAAGTGGCCTGTGCATGCATTCATTTCGTATCATGTAATGCTCTCTGCTCACGCTGGCTTTACCGCAGTGCTTTCGCATGCAGTGAAGCTTAATCAGCTTAATTGTCTTTTTGTCTCCCTGAAACTGACGTGCCAAGATGTATATTTGGCCTGAGCAGTCGCAAATGCTTATATTTGTTTGATGCACAAGTGGCCTGTATATGCATTCATTTCGTATCATGTAATGCTCTTCTGCTCACGCTGGCTTTACCGCAGTGCTTTCGCGATGCAGTGAAGCTTAATCATCTTTTGGTAATTGTCTTTTTGTCTCCCTGAAACGGACGTGCCAAGATGCATATTTGGCCTGAAGATGTCGCAAATGCTTATATTTGTTGATGCACAAGTGGCCTGTATATGCATTCATTTCGTATCATGTAATGCTTCTGCTCACGCTGGCTTTACCGCAGTGCTTTCGCGATGCAGTGAAGCCTAATCATCTTTTGTCTCCCTGAAACGGACGTGCCAAGATGTATATTGGCCTGAGCAGTCGCAAATGCTTATATTTGTTTGATGCACAAGTGGCTGTATATGCATTCATTTCGTATCATGTAATGCTCTTCTGCTCACGCTGGCTTACCGCAGTGCTTTCGCGATGCAGTGAAGCTTAATTGTCCTTTGTCTCCTGAAACGGACGTGCCAAGATGTATATTTGGCATGAGCAGTGCAAATGCTTATATTTGTTTGATGCACAAGTGGCCTGTGCATGCATTCATTTCGTATCATGTAATGCTCTTCTGCTCACGCTGGCTTACCGCAGTGCTTTTGCGATGCAGTGAAGCTTAACTATCCTTTTGTTCCAATGAAACGGACGTGCCAAGATGTATATTTGGCCTGAGCAGTTGCAAATGCTTATATTTGTTTGATGCACAAGTGGCCTGTGCATGCATTCATTTCGTATCATGTTATGCTCTTCTGCTCACGCTGGCTTTACCGCAGTGCTTTCGCGATGCAGTGAAGCT
>WOVY01014275.1:0-27452 GCA_013436015.1 Rhipicephalus annulatus | reverse complement strand
ACTGTATTTTTGACGTCAACCAAATTCAGACTCGAGCCACTATCGGTCACGTCATCTCACTCGGTTGAAAGCTCTCGAAAACTGCGCGCTGCCTATTTCTGCCTCTCAGGTCAATGGACCAGAAACAAAGATTCACGCCGAGCACGCACCATTTAATGCGCCGACGCGATGTATGTAGAACGAGTATCCTTTCGATCTACGATTCGCTTGGTTGCGGAAACGTCCTAACAGACCTATAAACACGAGCCTCCTACCAGAGTTCGCGCATGCGTGCCGTCTATACAGCGGGCGTGTAACGTGTATCGGGCCTTCTTGTTGAGTTGGCGCGCCGCATCTGAATGCGCGCAAATTATTAACATAGGGTCTGAAGGTGCGCCCACTCTTGGTGGCCATTCGCGATATGCAGACAAGAGAGCGTGACGTCATCTTGATCGCTCAGTAGGCTCACTCAGCGAGACGATCAAGGAAAGTGTAGACGCAGCTCAAATCTCGTGATCACGGAACGGTCCACTTGCCTTGTCAAGTTCTGCTGTGCGTGTAGAGACAACGTGGAGCACCGCGACGTAATAAGGTTTGCAATATGCAAGCGGCGTGTACGTCCATTTGTGTTACGTATGAATATAAGTAAAGAGCCTGCAGCTGCAGACCAGCCTAGTGAAAGCTTTTATATTATACGGGTTTGCGAAACAGCGGAAAGATATAATGCGCAGGAAGCGTACGTCACCGGATGCACCGAATGACAACGGGATGTTGCGTGGTTTTCATTCTTTTGTCGTCCTTGCCCATTCACATTCACACGGTTACTATCTTGGCGCCGCAAATGATTCCTCCGTGTCTCATTGTATTGATTTAGCAACTATACACATTTCCAACGAGGCGAGATTATCGCGTCTCCACTGCCCTGAAACGCCATATGACAGTGCAGGGTTGAAGTACTTCCGTTCAATATTTTTCACAAGTATCTGCGCAAATAATAACTACGTGCGAAATTATTTCGCATCAACTGCGTTCTGACAAAAAAAAAAAGGTCTGAGATTGTCCCTATAACCTTGACTTCCTCCATCTTGTTGAACACACGGCATCCCTCTCTGCTGATTTGCCTAGAATGATATTTTCCAACTTTACTCTTCCGTAAACTCATGCTTGAATCCTAATGTACTAGTGAATGAAATCATTCGAATGGCCATAGCATAGCCATAAATTTACGACTTTAAGAGGCTATCGACATCTTGGCCATGGTTCGCCGAACGAGTTGATGTGGGCGGATTGGTACTAAGTATTTCGAGAACTTCGAAATGTACTCTGCTGCACTGTGTCAAGAACACTGCGCATAAAGGTCAGTCACACAAGGTGATGTACACAGCATGTCATATGAAATGAAAACAGTAAGGCTGTCACATGTTCCTTCGTACATCTTTCGTAATGTGTTCATGTGACCCCGCACGCATGTGCCTGTTTGTGCACATGAGAGGTCACTCTCTGAACTGGTCGAGAAGCCGGATAAAGCGTACAGCTTAGACTGCACGGAATGAGGGCCGGACGACTCCCACCACACAAACAAAGCGGCGGCGTTTTATTTGTGCGCCGTGAGCTTCACATTAAAGTTCGGTCCACCCACGCCACCTGGGCGCGCGGATGGAGTGAAAGTTCACGAAGGCATCCGCCACGAGCAAAACAGCGGAAGCCCTGATGGCAACGCTGCTAATTGAGTCAACACGCAAACGTAATCGGAAGACCGAAGCGCACACATGGATTTCTACTCCGGCTGCCAGCGACGGATGTCAATACTTCCAGTTTTCATTTTTACGTTGAAGTGAACAATATATTAAGCGGCGTCGATCGCAACAACTCTTCTTCTTTGTCGGTCGTTCGAACAACGCGCCTTTCTTTGCGAAGAAGTGCCATTATCGTAACATGTTTGTACGGCACATAAGTAACGTTATAGTTGAGAAAGGGGTGATTCCGATGACCCATGCTTAATGTGGTGATGTAGTGGTCAGTAATAAGTTTCAAGAGTACACGAATATTCTGAAAACTTCCAATTACGATTTCAGGATTGTCGTATTCGATTTATTCTCGCCTTATTAGCGAATGGAATGTTCCTCGAATATTTCTAAATACTTCGAATTTCCAGCTGTGAAGGGTGCCAAATAAAGTGGAAGGAAAGGTGGATAAGATTACGTAGCTTCCATGCGGGGTATAGAGATAAAGTAAATCAAGAAGCAATGTGGTTGCTTGAGGAGATAGGTTTCTAAAAAAAACATTCTTTGCACCAAAGATTCGTATTTTATGTTCGTTTTGTGGCGCTGTCCTCTGTCTACATTGTACCATACCAAACACTTGCAGATCTGTTAATGTTTGGTATGGTGGAACATAGGTAAAGGACGGTGTCATTTGCAGAGTCGCAAATATTTGTATGGTACAATATAGGCAGAACAATAATGAAAAGCTGACAGGCAATGATGCAGAGGATATATGAGATAATAAAACTCTCATGGCCCGTGAAAGTATTAGTCGTGAGCGTAATCCATATGTCAAGGAAGGGGAAAAAAGGCGAAAAGATAACTTACCGCTGCCAGCACTTTAACCAGCGATCTTCAAGTAACACGACTAATACCATCACTTATATATACTCGCCTTCGCATCAGTGTATGTTAGTTTTGATTATGATCGTGTACAACGAAGGAAAACAGGGTCCTTAATTTCCCCTTCTTTCTAAACAGGTAAACCATCTCTATAGCCACAGCAGAAACCAACTATATAACTCCAAGCGAACTTTCACTCCCTCCTCCAACAAAAAGCCGTACACTGCAGTTAAGGTACTGCGCAGAAGCCGCTTAAGCAGTGTTGGAAGCAGGGACACCGTAGTCTTCATGTTGGGCCTACATCGCGGGGGGCCCAGTTTGGCCCATAACTGGTCCCCCATGGGGCATGGTTCCACGAACTTTACTTAGATAGCCTTGCACATGCAGTTCTGTCGAGAGACACCCCACAGCGCACCTGTGACGTGAACCAGGGCTTCTGAATATGTTAGCTCAGGCAACACTCGCTTCGCAAAGCAGTGGCACTGCTCTTCAACGGTCACTCGTGCTGTCGTCCTGAGGACGAGTTCCCCTCTCCCTCCTGCCTGGCACGGTTGTCAGCAAGCTCAGCGCCTCACGTCCAAACACGCTCCGTCATATCTTGCTTTTCGGGCGAAGCCTGCGTGCCACATGCATAAGGAGTGTATGCAGTGTGGCGCCCTCCTTCTCTCCCCGTCCCGGAAGTGATGTTTGCCGTGAGCGCCGTTCGTGGCTGCCACCGTGCAGTCGTCGTCGAGCCGGCGATGCCGGATGCGGCATCGCGAGGCACGAAACTATGCGAGGGGGCGGCTCGCACCTGGCCCCCCGTGCAAACACGTCCGCTTTCACCTGCTCCCTCTGTCGCCTCATCTCTCAGTGTGTGCTTTGTTTACAGCGGAGCGCTGCCTTAACGACGGCGCGTAATGGCCGCATGCACCGAAGCTACTCCGCATACACGGCACGCCGCGCTGTGGTGACGCCGACTGCGGTTCTTGGGAGATTCGTGTGGCCGACGGCTACGTGGTGAAGCCGTTCTCGCACCGCGGGCCTCCGCAGAGCAGAACAAAGTACCAAGTTGCCTCGCTTCTTTGTTTGTTTGTTCAACGCGCATTCGTTTTCTATATGACTCGCCTTGCGGTTTCGCCCAACAGCGTGACGAAAGCGTTAGGCTTGGTTTATCGACGGAACACGCTCGTGGAGAGCGGGGTGGTCTGCCTCATCGGATGGGAATAACCGGGCAGCGGATCGTCGCACCGTCGCCGCGAAAAGGAAACGTGAACTTGTATAAGTAGGAATGCTTCTGGCACGGCATTCATTTTCAGCGAGCTAAGGTCAGAGAACGAGATTAAGTATGGAAGAAAGAGAAAGTTGGGGGTTCCGTTAAGCACGGTGATCCTGTCATAATATTTTACGTAGCTTGACGTTAAGAAATGCTTCGGACATCTACTTGAGGCCGCAGTCATCATCACTGCCGACGTGAATATTGATTAATAACACTTTTACGTCAGATGACATAAAGGTGTTTTTGATGAAAGTAACACAGCGTGTGCTGCCAGCTGCATATTTTTAGTCCACTCGTGCAATGCTAGTGAGGTAGATATGAAGTGAAATGCTGTACTCTTATTGAAGTGTTTGCTTCAAAATCAACAGCAAGATACAATCGTTTTGATAACTGCACTGCACAGTTTTCATTAAAGGAAAAGCTATTCTCCGACGATGCGGCAATTTTTTCTGACAAGCGAGTTGTAAGCCACGCTTCTATGGCACAAATAAAAAAAGAAGGGCATCTGAGCACAATCTACGATAGAGTTCAACAATGTTGAATCAACGATATCGGCAAACACGGGCGCCATCATAGGCGTCAACGATGACCCAGTATCGCCTCTCTCAGTCGGATGGGAGCTTCAAGGTACTATAGGCTCTTTTCGATATCTCTAGTAAAAGCTGCTCGCATCGTCTACATACTACGCACGTTCAAGAGACATCCTCAAATGAACGTTTCAACGGCACGCGAGTTTTTCGCAAATACAAAAGGCGGGATGTATGCACTCACATTGTGCGCGAACAAAATTCGCTTTGCAAAGAGCCACACGCTGATCCAACTGTTCATCGAAGCATGGGGCCACTTTTGAGTCACGCCCGTGTTCGAACAAAAGGAATCGAGGTCCGCATTTAAAGAAGAGCCAGTGGGAGCGTCCGAGGTTCCCGTGTTTCCTTCTGGTCCGGCGTCTCTATACTACGACCATCTTTACCCGTTGCAACTGCAATGTAAGTATACGCGCGTGTGTGCGTGTAGCTGTGGAAAGACTATCTGATCGATGGGACACGGTTGGATGATGCCGCCGCCGATCTGAAGAGTACGTGAGACGAAGACGCACCAGGACGTTTTCAGTCTACTCAGCCTCTTCCGAGTCTGTGCGGTGAAAAGAAAACGGCAGCGGACGCCCAAAACTACGGCTTGTCTTCAGAGATTCAGAACTGGAGCGGTCGTCTATGTGCTGGGAGCTGAAGAAAAATATACAAAGGCCACTTCATCTTTGATATCTTATTCTGTTTCTAAGCAGCGCATTAAATTTAGGTCTCGGTGATTACGCGCTTGCGGTAAAATCGACGCTTCTTCTTTCTTTTTTTCTCTTTATATATACTTTGTGTGGTGGTTGTCGTGAGGAGGGCTTGGGGGTTTGTAGCTGAGAAACTCTAGATGTACTGAGAGCTAATATGTTTTGCCGTCTCTCTCATTCGGAAACAATTAATGAATCCACAGCGGCCGACTAATCATTCTCCTTTCTTCCCTCTTCTTTTCAGAGCAAATGCTCACAAAAGTACACTACGGACACACACATTATTCATTCGCTGCTATCAACATCTCTCCACCGAAAGGAAGTCGATATACGAACCAAGGTAAGCGATGAATGCTGCAGAAGCAGATACAAACTGGCGCGTTTCGTTTGGTAATGCCTTGCATTGGTAATTGATTGCAATCAGGCCTCAGGTTTCTCACATAAACAGCCGAGCATATTCTTGGGTTGGTGTTCGTAGATTGCATTAACAATCGTGGTGAGAACATTTCCGTATGTTATGTTATGCAAATAAAGTAAGGTAAGTAAGACAAAGCAGCGTTCTTATCAACACACCATAATGAGCATGTACAAGGTGCTAAATGAGTCGCGCAGCGTATTTAGCGACAGCGTGTCTAAAAAAAAAACTCAAGAATGGAAACACCCCAAGCTCTAAATGCATCTTGGGGAAGTGGAAATGTACCGCACATTAACACACCAATGGGTGCAGAATTAGATGTACCGCACATTAACACACTAATGGGTGCAAAATTAGCTTTTAAATCCCACACGAAGGCCCTGGCATAACCATAGATGGTCCGTTCTCATACTTGCGTTGGCTGCACTTCATGTGTGCATTGCAAATATTCCGAAGCCTGCTTAATTCTTCCTCAAATGTAAGTGTTCGCAAAAGCTGGCTTTACCACAGCAACAGTAATCGTACGGAGAAGCCCACACCTGTGATATTTTATACGCTGCAAAATATGACAGAAAAGGCCTCTAACATCGGGGGAAATCGAGCACTCGTGTGAAAGCTCGTCAAGATCATTGTAGATTTCAGAATACAGCGGCAACTATTTAGTCATCAGAAATGAGATAAAACATACAAAGAATACCGTGTTTAATTGGGATCATTGTGATAGCTTTGGATATGAACCTCAACCTCTCCACAGCAAAGCAGTTACAGCGCAACAAGATAGAACAGAAATGGATATTGATTAGTTGGTTTGGACATGGAGAGCGATGTTCCGCTAGCAGGTAAATCTCGACGACATATCTTTCTGCTTAACACAGGTGCGGGTGTAAGGTTGAAAGGCCACGAAGGAGTCCATGGAGAACCCGGCTCAGCATGAGGGTGGAGGGAGGGGGCATGTGTGAAAAAAAACGAAAAAAAGTTAGTGAGCAGAAACGACAGTTGACGCTGTGTCAGGTGCTGTGCAGTATGACAATGTGAATTAATACATGAAGGGGAACAGCGGTGAGGGGAAGGAGGCTCATTCCAGAGCGACTATCATTGTGCCTCCAAGTGACATTTGGCACACAATGATTTTTTTTCACTGGGTACAGAAATGATCAGAACAACAAAAAAAAAGAAAGGTGCTTTAGAAGAATTCCTTTTTTTTATTTAGTTGCAATACGACGCATCAATCTTATGCCTCACAAGAAGCGTTCTCAGTTACGGTGCTCGGCCGCTGATGCGAAAGTCGCTGGTTCGATCCCGCGTGTGGCATTCGCATTTTGATGTGTAGGGTAATGATGTAGTGATGTAATGATTATGTACGGTAATGAGTAATGTGTAGGCCCGTGTGCTGAGCATTGTCAGTGCACGTGAAAGAGCACCAGATGGTCGAAATTTCCGGAGCCCTCCACAACGGCGTCTTTCATAGTCATATCGTAGTTTTGAGACGTGAAAAGTCAGACATATATAATATTAATGGTTATCACGTTACACGCACTCATGATATGTTAGGGCATGCAGCACCATGAGCCCGCGTTCATGTACAAAACATTCTGGTGACCTGTGTATATTAACAGATTCATATCCATCCACACACATGCATCATGTGGCCCATCTGTCTGCGCACACAATACGAATAACCAAACCCTACCACAGCACTGCATGTGGAAAACAACGCACGTGCAGCCTCCTTATACTTTAAGAGTCGCTGCCCTCTTTGGGCGCGCATCCATCCAATACGATCCGGCTTTGGTTTCACCACATAATGTAAAGCACACCGTTCATTTATATGGGCCGCCGGCTTGCGGCTGTGCCGTGTGATAGGGAGATCCGTGCACGGCAGCCTATACCGGGAAGGCACTTCCGCGTGCTTCATGAGGAGGCTCGTTCCATTATTGCTTCCGGTTCGGGGCCGGGCCCTCGTCTCGTTGAGAACCGACGTCACATCGATGCAGCGTGTTTATACATAGGAGCGCCGGAGAAAGCCGGCATCACGCAGGCTTGGCATATACGCCATGCATTACTGGTACCTTCGCGTCCATCAGCACGCACCTTCGCGCGAGGCGCCACCGCTCGTAATTGGCAGTGTCCATCGACGGCGAGGCTCTCGTGTCGAGCAGCCGCGGGTGCGCCACTGGTTTCTCCTGTTTTTTTTTTCTTCGACCACGGACAGCTTCTGTTGTGTATATGCGCGCGTACAGCCCGCTCTGAGCTGTTGGGCCGCCACCCACAGTCTCGATATTAAGGTAGCTAATTCGATAGTTAGGCTCCGTCATCAACAACCGGTAGATATCGAAGCAGCGGCGCCTAGAGCTGGCAAATACATCGCCTTCAATTCCCTTCCCTTATTTTTGCAATCGCTAGCTTGTTTCAAACTATTTCAAACGAACTTATCTCGATCGTTCTTCGCATCACCAATTCATTGGGGCAACACACACGAGATTTTAATAACGTCGGTTTGCGAAGGTTGCGCACGTGTGGAAAGTGCTATCGGCATGCTCTCAATGGCGTCGATAAGGCGCAGAGGCCGCAGCTTGCACGTTAACGTCAACGGCAGGGCAGTGTGCCTTCGGTGCGTCGTCGGTGCGACTGAATACGTGCGAAAGAAGGCCACTCCTCGATTGCCGGGATGCGAAATCACGCCCGAGGCCGACGCGATGTGAGACGCGATTTCGACTACGCTTGTAGATCTAGAAACAAGCGACGCGTGCACCAGTGATCACCGCTTGCGACGATTATCCGTTAGTGTATATCCTGAATACTCCCACCGTATCTCACACCTCTGAATGCCGGCTTTCCATTCCTGTACTGTATCTTGGGAGGAGGCCCTCTATACTTAGTTGCTATATTAAAGTGTCCTGTACATTCAAAGCTACGAAGCGTGTTTCAGCCTTCAATGCTGTCCTCTCAAGTCTCATCAATCAGTGCCGTGACGCGGACGAGCGCAGTTTATATGTAAGCGAGTACGCGCGCCATAAGAAGCCGCTCCTCGCTGACTCTTGTTGAAAGTATACCTTACGGCCTGTAGCGCGAGATACTTTTAAAAAGGAGCGCATATATCTTCTGCACGCTCTATACACTGAAAATCACTGTCGTGTCGTCAGGAATTGATTATTCTGTTTTGGATGCCTCTTCACGAAGACGGGTTGCGTTAAATTGTTTGTAAACGCAGATATGCATGATCAATCCCGATGTTACACACATTAAAGAAGGCAACCACCAAGTCACTGGCAAACACGCAGCAAATTAGAACAAAACTTTTCGTAAGCTCCAACATTTCACCGTAAGCGCACGACGCAGGAACAAACTCTGCCGATGCTACATTGTATGTAATTTTGTTCAGACGCGAGCTGTGCCGATCCTAAACAATAATTACAGAGAAAAAAAGTTTTCTAAAACCATTACCTCTTTATTGCAATGAAGGTGCAAAGTGGCTGGCTCACATCCAGAATAATGTCACCAGGTGCAAGTGTGAGCGACATTTACGGAAAGTGAAACGCTCAATAATAAAGATATCTGGGGTATTACGTTAAAAAAAACACGATATTATTATGAGAGACACCGTGGTCCTGGGCTCTAGAAGTTTCGACCATCCAGTGTTGTTTGACGTGCACTGAAATCGCAAGCAACACGGATCTCCAGCATTTCACTTCTATCGAAATACGACCACCGTGAACGAGACTAAACCAGTGATCTTTGACGTTCACCTTCGTTGAAATAAATATCAACGCGTTATTCCTATAACGAATAACTATTTAGTTATGAACAAACAAAATGCCGAGACAGATACACAATGAGTAAAAGAGTTCTTCTCGACTCGGAGGGTGATTTGAGACTGACTCCGTCACCGCGTCGTCTTCTCCGCTCTCCCTCTCCTCCAGCGGTCAAGCGTTGTGCCGTGCTTTCCTTTCTCTTCCCGCCCCGCCGCGGTGGTCCAGTGGCTAAGGTACTCGGCTGTTGACCCGCAGGTCGCGGGATCGAATCCCGGCAGCGGCGGCTGCATTTCTGATGGAGGCGGTAATGTTGTAAACCCGTGTACTCAGATTTGGGTGCAAGTTAAAGAACCCCAGGTGGTCGAAATTTCCCGAGCCCTCAACTACGGCGTCTTTCATAATCATATGGTGGTTGTGGGACGTTAAACCCCACAAATAAATCAATCCTTTCTCTTCCCCCTCAGCTGCCCCTCGGTGCCAGGTTACAACCAACACAGCGCGTCCAGAGCTCGCCCTTAAGGCCCGTAAAACGGGTCGTTTTCCAGGGCTTGGGGGACCGTATACTAACTTTCTCCTGCTTCTTCCGAGAATTTCGTTCGGAACAATTTTCGGGTCAGCATCCGAGCACCATAACCACTGGTCCAGTGCGGTGGACGAAACACGCACTACAAGTTGAGACACGGCGTCAGTATAAAAACAAAACAGAACGTATGGTGTGTCTAAACATGTCGCTAAGCGAATGAGAAACTCGTTTACCGTGGCAACGTGGTCATGTATACCGTGACAGAGTGAAAATGTGAAGTTCGAGGCAAGACACGCTGCGGCTGATGTGGCGTGTGACATGCAATGGATGGGTCAAGGGAAGATGTGTAGAAGGACTGCAGTCAGAGGATGATGCAAAATTGGTTTTCAGCCTCTTTTCTAAATATGGAAGTTTCTAAATATACAAATATGCATGTTCTTGCGGATGAAGACCTTTTATTTTCTCATTTTTTGTTATGCAGCATACCTGATCTTCTCCTCTCCCACCAACCCTCCCCCCCCCCCTCACACATCTCGAAAAAAAAATGCGACAGAGGGGCCTCTTTGTAATACAGTGTCAAAGTATTATTGGTAGCACGCTTGCATTTTGCTTTATAAAAAAATGGACCCTCGATATGCTTTTCTAAACAACATTATGCAACAAAAAGGCAACTTTTTGAGCCAGCAGCAATCATATTGTCACGGGTATAGAAAGGTACCTCAAGGCACGGGCGCCGAAATGACACAGAATTAATGAAGACGACGATGTTGTGGGGCTGTGTCTGGGCTGCCCTGTTGTTCTGCATCCTTGCGCGCTGTGCGCAGTGTTAGCCCAACCGGTGTGAACTTATTACTCTCCATCACATATTTTCGATGGAGGTGCTGGGTGCCTTTGAAGACGCCCGTGCCTGAGGTACCTTTCTATACCCGTGACAATATTTAGCCACGATTTAGCCAACAATAGCCGTTATTGAACACCGTTCAGTTTGTTACTGGTTATAACGAGCCAGCACGAGCCTATAAGAAGCCCCCATCAGTCCATACTTTTCAAACACCAGCCAATATTTTAAGTATCATTTATTATGAATAAATAAAAGACGTTGCACATTATTGAGCCAACAATAGTCAGAACGTTGAAGTTGCGGCAACATAGAGGCCTGCTTTATATCTGTACTAACTGGTTTTGGTAACGCTTTCACGTAATGACACACTTAAGTAGACATTCTTTTACCCAGAGACTGATCCAAATAATGCATAAGCATTTGTAAAAAAAAACAAAATTTAGAGCCCGTCTCATGATACCACTTATGATAGAATGTTTCGTGGATTGTGCCCCAGAAGCTAGCGTTTACATTTGAGCGAGTTGATAATCGACTCGTGTTAAACGGGCGTATGCAGAAAATCGCGAAGAACAGACAGTGTCACATGTTTATTCTCGTATCCTTTGATTCCTGTGCGCAGTTAACATTTAAGTTTAATAAAAAATAATAAAGTTTGCACTAGTTATTGAACGAGTCGATGAGCTATAGCGTGACAACACCAAATAGCATCCACCTTAAGTCTTGTCTAAAGGTATTTATAGCGAAAGGGCAAAGCTGTATCGACTACTGCTGACGTCATATCTCAGATTCCGCCACCCAGTTTTTAGGTCACGGGACTGTAAGCACGAACATTGTCAGAGTGTGCCTATCAAAAACATGGATCGTCAATTTTTTGAACGTGTGTGCTGGCAGAGTTCGGATACAGAACCTTCGAATAATAATATAATTCTAAATAATAGCACTACGTCGCGAGGCCATTATGTCCGTAACGAAAGCAAGTGGAGGAGCCAATTTCAAGGAGACTGAAGCAGGACAAGATGCCGCCTCCGTTTTCTGATTACTTGTCCCTGATACATACACACGCATTGAAAACCATACCAGCCAACGCGCGCATGCTGTGCTTTAAGTCACGTACCGCACACAGCCACAATATCGCTTGATTCGTTGATAAGTTTGTGCTGCGGTGATGCTTCGAAGGCTTTCTTTCCTTCATTATTAATAATTCGCATCAGGACTCGCTGAATACGTTAAAAATGGACGATCTCGGCTATGTGCGACATCTTGAGTTATCACGGGCATCAAGGCAGTTCAGTCATTCATCGTACGATATACTGGGCGTTTTACCTGGCTTTCACCCCTGCGTACAGATGGTGTGCCCAGTTTTTTTTTTCTTTTTAGATGCGGAAGCATCTTATACTCGCGCCTTGTAGTGCGCCGTCCGCACCGCTTCTCGAACATTCGACAGCTGACGCGCGCGCATGCGCCGTCGCGCCATCGCCCACCATCTGTGCCGCGCGCGCTTCTCCTTCGAGAACATTCGACAGCTGACAGCGCATGCGCCGTCGCGCCGTCGCCATCTGTGCCGCGCGCGCGCTTCTCCTTTGAGAACATTCGACAGCTGACAGCGCATGCGCCGTCGCGCTGTATATATACTCAAGGTCGGCGCTCGCTCGCTCAGTTGCCGCTCGTCCGTTGGTTTGTACGGCGCGTCGACGTCCGAAGTCGCCGTGAAATGAATGCCAACGAATCCACAAACACAATGATCGACGTCCCTTCGACCAGCGCCGCCCTTTCGCATACGTGTGTACGTGTTCACTCATTTAACACCCCCTCCTACAACCACGTTAACCAATTTAGCCATCGACCCAAGTAAGTCGCAATTTAACACCCCATTTCACAACCACGTTAACCAATTTAGCCATCGACCCAAGTAAGTCGCACTTTAACACCCCGTTAACCAATTATATGCTCCGCATCCTCCTCAGTGTTCCCCCGAGGGAAGCTGCGGGCAATTTTTTCGATACAATGCCGGACACGACTTTTCCCAGACTGCGATACCGACGCGATCATTACTGTATGTGCGAGCTTCTACAAGCACTGTAGCGGCGCCGATAAAGGTTTCGCTGCCTGACGGCCGTTATGCCAAGGTTCACGTGGGCGGGATAAAGAGCGTTCTCACGGAACCTGTAGCAGTTGAAAGAGATCACGATATCAGCGGACGTCGCCTTCTCAGATTTCCACACGCTTCGCAGTCCATCGGCCGCCTATGTATGTTGCACAGTGCATGTCTGCCTGTTTGCTATACAGACACATATAATGCAGTACGGTGTATCGTTTATGATCGATGGCTTTGGAGATAAGCCGGATGACTGATAAACTCAGAGCGAGGCTCCGTCCAGAGTAATTAAGGGTGGTACCTTGAGGCATGCGCCATTTATTTTTAGTGGGACGTTTTAGGCGTGAGGACGGCTCGCTTTGGCTCATGGGCGCCAGACATCCACGTCAATTACCCGGTCGCAACCATTCAATCTACTTGTATACTTTGTCTGGCCTGAACTAATAACTGGACGACAGCTGATCGGACGGGATCTGACACAATTTTCTGTAGGCATTCTCGCTGCCTATACTGGGCATTCTCCCAGTGGCTTTACCAACGTTCGTACTTCGTCATTCGGACGACGAAGTAGCCTAAGTCACGAGCGACTTCGTCAGAAAGACATGCGACAACAAAAGCAGTTATTAATGGCAAAGTGATATATGCGTAAGATGACTGCACATAAAACATTTCCGACTGAAAAAAAAAAGAAAGCCACAGGTTACAGAAGAGGGATATTGTAAATATTCTCCTTAGAGGAAAATACTTTTTACGCTGACAATCACTAATCGAAGCAAGCCCAAGGTCATTACTGTAGAAATATATCAAGGGTATTTTCTTTTGCCCGCAAGACTTCTAGCCGCAATAGGTGTATGTAGGTTTTGTTCGCCACTGGCTTTGAAAATTCGTGGGCTCTTTTTTTCTGCTAGATTTTTTTTAACGTTGGCGTGGTTTTCATGGAGCGGGCACCCCTTGAAGGCGCCAGGCATGGTCGATGCAGTACAATGCACGCAGCCACCAATTTTACAAAAAAACGTTGTGGCGATGCGGAGAAATTCGAATCAAACGTCCTCCAAAAATGGCAGCGTGTATTAGCTAGTGTACGTGTGCGTAGTGTTTTTTATATGTACCACTATAATACTTGTTTAGATAATGAATAGTCATGGCAAAGTGTTAGGGGTTCGACGTGCACATAGTACTGAAGTGAGCACAAGTAGTTAGCGGGTTTAATACGTTGCCGGTGACGGAAGACTTTCGTGTAGCTAATGTCTTTAATGGAACGTTCTTCAGGTGCATACTCAATAACTTCAAGTAGCCAAAATTTATCCGAAGGCAGCTTCGATGCTGCAAGTAGTATCTATATACCGAGCCATTAGGGTCCGTTGTTAGGCAAGTTGACTTCTTGGGCAAAAAGGTTTGTTGGGCGACTTAAACAATTATATCGAGCAAGTTGGTATGGATTTATTTTGGTAGGAAGCACATAACTTTTACAAGAGGACACGAACGAAGAGACACAAGCGCTTAACTTCAACTACACGTTTACTGCAAAGGGTTCGAATATTCATATGGGTGAGAGAAAGAAAAAAATAAAAAACAAACAAACCAAACCCACATGTCGTGCCTTACTTTACTTATTCATTATTATTAACCACATGATCTAGAAAACAAAGCTCTTTCCACTTGAACCAGATATATAGATGGCGCGCTTACCCCCTCAAAGTCCTCACGTGTCATTTCCGCTGTTTCAGCAATCAAACGGTTAACGAATCTCTGTCCCCGTATAAATCGCAGGTGTTTTCAAAATGCGGCACGCAACCACACTCATTACAGTGGATAGCCAAGTGACGTTCAGTAGCCTTGTGCACGTTATTGTGATGTTATTTTATTTTCTAGTACATCTTTCAGTTTGCCCGAAGTATGCTTGGCCGCAGAACAAGGGCACTCTATATAAACAATGGACTGCGCATACTCAACATAGTCATTACAATGTTTAATTTTGCAATCCTTCTTTTAATTGAGAACCGGACGATTTTTGCGACATATTATCGACAGCTTTTCTGGAGCAGACATGACCTCTCGTACACCAAGAACGTTGACACTGTACTATTCAGCTTCATTGCTACTTGAATGTTATGCTGTTGCTGTGGGCGTGCTTAACGTATGACAAGAAGGTAAAATTTACAAAGCGGTATACATTGTAGTGAGGGCATCGCAAAAGAGACAGCCTGCTAGTGACTGCCCCGCCGCGGTGGTCTAGTGGCTAAGGTACTCGGATCGAGTCCCGGCTGCGGCGGCTGCATTTCTGATGGAGGCGGAAATTTCGTAAGCCCCTGTGCTCAGATTCGGCTACACTTTGAAGAACCTCAGGTGGTCGAAATTTCCGGAGCCCTTCACTACGGCATCTCTTATAATCATATGGTGGTTTTGGGACGTTAAACCCCACATATCAATCAATCAATCAATCAATTAATCAGCCAGCTAGTGACTGGTGTTCTTACTTTCAGAACACGTAGGCTGCGCTTTCGTCACTGCTGTTAGAATTCACTGAGAAGGTATTGGTAATTCAGAGCATCAGTCATTAGATTTTTCTAGACATTGTTGACGCGTGAATGACTCCTAAATTGCGCAAACATGCACTCTGAACTGCAAATGAGGAATTTACATTCACTTACAAATAACAAATACAATGTGCGAAAGGGTTCGGCAAGTACATTGAAAAAAAAATGTACCAGGACATTCAAGAAGACACTCAAAGTCCGAGGACAGCATACAGCAGCGCTATGAAGAAATGATTATAACACCTCTTATCGAAATCCCGAAATTTGGTTCCACCTCGAGCACTTCGCGCTCGAATAAAATGCCTCAGACAAGTGTCAGTTCCCGCACATACACTTTAATAAATGGGATACACAAAACGCAGTTAAAAAGGCTTCCTGAAAATGTTGCCCGAGACGTTCGAACTTTTCATTCAGAATGTCACTACATTTCAGCGCACATGCCGTATAAAACCGATAACGTGGCGCATAGTTTTAGGGTACTTATACGCACGTACTTATACGCACGGCTGCACCCACGCCTGTACAATACGCATGCGCGTGGGAAAATAACACGTCCATAGTTGTCTCGTTCTCTTTGAGCGAAGGTCGCATCTCTTATGAGTCTCAAACGCGCGAAGCCGTTTTGCCTCTTCTTCGTCCTTGCTTGAATGTATACACGCACACGCCGAGTAGAAAAAAAGGGACGAGGTTGCTCACGGTGCCGAACGGATTGGGCGCTGTTGCGCCTTTGGGTAGCGTGGTGCGGACTCGGGCCATCCGAGTCCCCGGAGAGGACGAGTAGAGAAGCCGGAGAAGGAGAAAAAATGTTTATATACAGTATTTACATGGTAGCGTGGTACAACATGAAAAGAGAATCACCCACGAGCGCCTCTGCGCTAGCGTTTTTATACATCGTCCGCCTTCCCAAGATCCCTTGCAAGGAAAATTATGCGCAGGATACTCCAATGAGATCGTCGTCTTCCTCTCCGTCCCCGAAGAGGGAAAGCCAAACACCGCCTCCCTCTGAACCTAGGAAAGGGGCAAGGCATGCCCAGTTCGCTGTTTGGTGAGGGAGACCCCACGCGCCAGCGTGGCACCACAGTGAGATGACGTGGAATCCCATGCGCAAAGTCGCTCCTTGATGCCGCCAGGTTGACTCAAGCAATGCAGAATACCCCGTACAGCTGCTGGGTCGACGCTGCTTCGGAGTGTTGCTCTCGGCTGCTGACAAAAGCTTGGCCAACGACTTTTGTGTCAAGAGGAGCCGGCGACGTGGTTTTTCCCGATTGTCCGCGTCCGTCGCCGTCCCGGTGCAGGGTTGACTCATCAACAGCTGCCAGGTGCCAGCAGGCCGCGAAGACCACGTGGAACTTGGGCGAGGCACAACAGCACCCCCGCCGCCAGATGATACATCGGGAGGTCGAGTTGTTCCATGCAGCTCGGCCGGATCGATGTCGGCGACGTTCCGGCAAGGCTCTTGCTTTCTCGAAGGGCCTGGTCAAACTGGAATGCTCCAAGAGCTGGCCTCTGCGCACCGCTTCGGTGAAAAGTGGGTGACAAGCTCCAAGAAACGACCTTTGTCAGCCACACACAATGCGACAAGCACCGCGTGCACGCCACTCTCATCGCCAGGCCTCAGATTTTACAAAGCAAACATCTTATCTTAATAACTTAAGCTCAAGGAAACAATGTGCATACCAATCGGGACAAGTGTCCAGTAACTCTTTCATACGTAATTCCATTTGGAATCGAGATAACATTATAATCAAGCTAAACAAGCTTGATTAGGGTAGAAGCAGGTAAGGGTAGCTTGATAAGGGTAGAAGCAGGTACAAAACTGCGCGTGAGATGATGGAAGCCTATTACATTAAAAAGAAAGGTGAAAGGTGTATCAGTGAACCGTCGGTGACGTTGTATGCTTCGGAGACAAGATTGTTTGATTGTTGGATAGCGTAGGGCTGTATGAAGACTGCGCATGTCTATATTTTCGTACTTAAGTCTGGGTCTGCACCCAGTCTGCTTTAGTTGGAAGTGCCGCCTGTGCTTGTCGTTTGAGTGTTCCTTTTCTTGTATGTGTCTCTTTTGCGGCCAAATCATGCCATTAAAACAAGCAAACTGTAGAGCTCGGGACAACGAGGGAGTCAGTGAAAATTTCTCTACGCCCTCACTGTAACACATTGGAATAAAAAAAAAGTACACATAAACTAGGTAAAGGTAAACAAAAAATCAAACAAACCTTCCGCGTCTTTTGACGAGTCAAAACGCTCGACTTAGGGCGTCTGCATTTGTATGAAGGCCACCTCTCTTGTAGCGCACCTCGAAATTGTGCTGCTGCAGTGCTATGCTCCATCTGAGCAAACGACCATTCTTAGGTGACATTTGGTGTAACCAGGTTAGTGGAGAGTGATCAGTTTCTATAATAAACTTAGAGCCAGCAACATAGCAGCCTAGTTTTTGTACGGCCCAAACAATGCAAGCACATTCTTTTTCCGAAGTGCTATAAGCCTCTTCCCTGCTGCTCAATTTGCGACTCAAATACAAAACCGGCCGCTCCTCTCCACTCTGGTCCGTCTGACATAGCACTGCTCCTAAACCGCGTTCGCTTGCATCACACTGAATAGTGAAAGGTTTTGCAAAATCCGGTGCCCTCAAGACGGGTTTCTCACTCAATGCGTGCTTCAGCTTCTGAAAAGCGTCTTCCTTCTTAGAGTCCCATTGAATGTTCACAGGTTCGGTCTTGCGTAAACTATCTGTCAAAGGGCTGGCCATCTCGGAGTAATTCGGGACGTAATGCTGATAGTAACCTGTGAGGCCGAGGAATGCTCTCATCTCGGTCTTAGTGCTGGGACGACGATAACCGACCACCGCGGCTACCTTGAGTTCGGACGGTCGACGACGCCCATTTCCTACAATGTGCCCTAAATAGCTTACTTCAGCACAGCCCAAATGACATTTCTCTCTCTTTACCGTAAGACCTGCATTTTTGATCCGTTCCAAAACCATCCGAAGGTGTTCAACATGGTCTTCCCATTTGTCCGAAAATATCGCCACATCGTCTAGGTAAGGCAGCGCAAATTTCTCGAGCCCGTGGAGAACCTTATCCATCAGGCGGCTGAAACAATACGGCGCGTTCTTGAGCCCAAAGCTCATCATCAAAGGACGAAAAGTGCCCAGGGGTGAGATAAAAGCAGCGTATCGACTCGCGCGCTCTGTCAAAGGGACCTGCCAATACCCCTTAACAAGGTCTAACGTAGAAATGTATTTCGCCTTAGACACTGTCTCTACCCTCTCTTCAATGTTAGGAATAGGGTAAGTCTGGTCGACTGTTACAGAGTTCAAGCGGCGATAGTCCACGCATGGCCTTGGATCACGGCCCAGAATCTCAACCAAAATCAAAGGCGAGGTGAAATCACTGTCTGCTTCGATGATAACACCTAGGTCGATCATGCGGCGAATTTCGGCCTCTAGTATCTCTCTCTGTCTAGGTGACACCCGATACGGCTTACAGCTGATCGGCTTGTTAACCGTCAGCTCAATGTCGTGCTTAATCACATCCGTTTTGCCTGGCTTCTCGGAGAAAACGGTAGCGAATTCCTGTACTAAAAGCTCTAAATCTTCCTTTTGAGCCTTACTTAGGGTGTTCCCTGTGTCTACCCTATCTGACAATGTGCTGCTGACCGTGCCATCGGAAAGACAAAGGATTTCCGCGCCCTCATCCTCAGGAACATTGAGTGCAAGGTTTACTACTGCTTTTCGTCGCATGTAGGGTTTCATTAGGTTACTGTGATACACTTTGGGGCATTTCCGGCCCCACTTTACCTCGTAGTTGGTGTCTGAAAGCACTGACATCACTGTCGCTGGTCCCTCCCATTGTACGTCCAGCTTGTTTTTTCTTGAAGGGCACAACAGCATCACCTCATCGCCCACTCTAAAGACTCGCTTTCGAGCTGACTTATCGTAACGGGCCTTGGAAAGCGCCTGTGCTGCGCGCATGTTGCTCTCCACCACTTCGCGTGTAGTCCCCAGTCGCCCCAATAAATCCAGTACATAGGAAACCACATTAGGGTCCTCCCCATATCCAGTCCATGACTCTCGTATCAAGTGCAGCGGACCTCTCAAGTTCCTGCCGTAGACAAGTTCAGCCGGGCTAAAACCCGTACTCTCGTGTGGGGCCGACCTCAGAGAAAACATCGCAGCTGGTATACACCCCTCCCAGTCACTTTTATGCTCAAAGCACAAAGCTCGCAAAACGCGTTTCATGACCGAGTGCATGCGTTCCACAGGGTTCGACTGTGGATGGTGAATAGAGCTATGCGCTATTTTTATCCCGCAGCGTTCTAGGAATGTAGTCGTAAGGCAGCTTGTGAACACACTTCCGTTGTCACACTGTATCTCCGAGGGAAAACCCACCCGAGAAAAAATAGACAACAATGCGTCCACCACGCATACTGAACTCAACTCTTTCAGTGCGATTGCCTCCGGGAACTTGGTGGCAACGCACAGCGCGGTCAGGACGTACCGATATCCTGATTTAGATGGAGGCAGAGGCCCCCACGATGTCAATCACGAGCCGACGGAAGGGTTCTGTGATTATTGGCACTAGTTTCATTGGTGCCTTCCATTTGTCTGTTGATTTTCCTATCCGCTGACAAGTGTCGCATTCACGGACAAACATCTCTACATCCTTCCAGCACCCGGGCCAGTAGAACTCCTGAGCCAGCTTAGCTTTCGTTTTCTTTATACCTAAGTGGCCCGCCCATGCGTTGCTGTGGGCCAGGTCGAGAATGTTCCGCCGGTATTTTAGTGGAACTACCACTTGGTTGTAGACCCGCCCTTTAGCGTTCTCATACCTGCGATGCAACACCTCGTTTTGGGTGTAGAACGAAACGTTCTTCCTAGAGTTACCTTCCTTATGTATGGCATCTAGCAGCATAGAGAGTGCGAGATCCGCCTTTTGATCGACCACTAGCGTTGCACGGTCGGTTCTGGCTAGCTGACACCAACTAGTGGACGCGGGTGTTAACACCGAGCCTGTCACCAAGTCCTCGTTTTCGGGCGTTAGAGATATTTCCTCGCTGTTGTCGACCATAGCCCCAGTTTCCGTCTCGACAACTCGCATGGCAGACTCATTTTCCGTCGCAACTACCTCAGGTTTTCCTACACTGCCCCCGGACGTCTGCTCCCCAGAGGGTGAGCTGCTCAGCTGTTGCGTCAGCTCGCGCGCCTTCGAACGGGTAAGGGCCATGCAAGCTATTTCGGTGGCAAATGATTTTCCACGTGTTTTTTAACATTTCCTCAGACTTATTTGAAAATAGGTAAGGGAAGTGCTCCGGAAGGTTGGCTGAAATTGCTGCTTCCGTACACAATTGGCCGAAAGGGCCCTCGATTACAACCCTCGCTATCGGTAGGCAGACGCTTTGTTTTTCTGCCCACTTGCCGAATCCAGGCACACTCTCCTATATAGTCTTCGGAAGATACGCAACTTGGATGCGCTACATCCATTGTGGCCGCCGAGTCCCTCAATACCCTACACATTCGGCCGTTCACTGAGAGTGTCCTCATGTAAGGCTTCAACAGCTTTAAGCTATCCTCTGACTCCTGAATTGTGGCAAATGCCATGTGCTTCTTACAGCTCCTGGCCATGTGGCCCTTTTCTCCGCAGCTGTAGCAAACAACTGGCTTCCGCGCTTCTAACGCATGCGCTATGTCACCAGGCGCCTTTGAACCTGATGAAGGTGCCGCCTTAGTCCCCTCACTGTCCTTTCCCTGCTGACTGTCTAATAACTTGGAATTCTCGGGTTTCCAGTTATTTCTTGCAAACCTCTTGCGTCCCTGGTTTCCCGACCAGCTTTCTACCTTTTCACTTTTTTCCGAAGTTCGTGGTGTACTGCGGAGACTACGGCGTGAGCAGTAATCTTCGGCGAGTTCTGCTGCCCTGTTCATGTCTACGTCTTTCATCCTATCCTGCACCCAAAGCCTTACCTCCTCGGGAATTCCCCGGTAAAACTGCTCAAGTACCATCAACTCAATGACCTTGTCAGGGTTGCCATAGACTTGCGCGCTTTTGAGCCACTCTTCAAAGTTGGCTCTAATTTGGTAGGCATAGTCTGAATGAGATTCGTTGCCCCTCTTAGAGTGCCTGAACCGCAGGCGGAAAGCCTCTGTCGATAGGCGATATTTTCGTAGCAATGCAGCCTTTACCCTGTCATACACCTCGGAGTCCTCTTTATTCATTCTTGCGATAACATCGGATACTTCGCCTGGTAGTACGCATATCAGTTTTTGTGGCCAAGTCTCCCTACTAAACCCTGCATTTTCGCATGCTCGCTCAAAATGCACGAGGTATAATGCAATGTCGTCACCCGCCTTGAAGGTGTGGATTAGATCCTTTATCTTTGATTCTCCACCCCCTGAATTTCGATTTCCCACGGACATACGAAGCTCAAGTTCTTTCAGACGGATTTCATGTTCTTTATTCTCGCGATCCCTCCTTATTTCCTCCTCTCTCTGTTCACGGGCTAAGCGCTCACGCTCCTCTTTCTTTGCCAAAATGGTTTCTCTGGCCTCAATGGCCTCTTCTAAACTCACTTCCTCTTTTCCCAAGTGCTCCAAAATTTGTTGTTTTCTTTTAACCGAGCCGACCGAAATATTCAGCTCCTGACAAATTTCGAGGAGTTCTTGGACCTTAAACTTCTCCATCTTAGATATGCACACCGTTTCTCTTCTAAGGTAATTTTGCCCACGAGCCACCCAATTCTTGGTCTGTGAATCAAAATTTACCAAAATCACCCTACCACGTTACCGACCATCTGCGCTAACGAGTCTGGCGAAAAGAAGAGCAAACACGCGGCACTCACCACTTCGATGCAGCCGACGCAGGCGAATCCCATAAGCTGCCAGCCACTGTTGAGCCTTTGGGTAGCGTGGTGCGGACTCGGGCCATCCGAGTCCCCGGAGAGGACGAGTAGAGAAGCCGGAGAAGGAGAAAAAAATGTTTATATACAGTATTTACATGGTAGCGTGGTACAACATGAAAAGAGAATCACCCACGAGCGCCTCTGCGCTAGCGTTTTTATACATCGTCCGCCTTCCCAAGATCCCTTGCAAGGAAAATTATGCGCAGGATACTCCAATGAGATCGTCGTCTTCCTCTCCGTCCCCGAAGAGGGAAAGCCAAACACCGCCTCCCTCTGAACCTAGGAAAGGGGCAAGGCATGCCCAGTTCGCTGTTTGGTGAGGGAGACCCCACGCGCCAGCGTGGCACCACAGTGAGATGACGTGGAATCCCATGCGCAAAGTCGCTCCTTGATGCCGCCAGGTTGACTCAAGCAATGCAGAATACCCCGTACAGCTGCTGGGTCGACGCTGCTTCGGAGTGTTGCTCTCGGCTGCTGACAAAAGCTTGGCCAACGACTTTTGTGTCAAGAGGAGCCGGCGACGTGGTTTTTCCCGATTGTCCGCGTCCGTCGCCGTCCCGGTGCAGGGTTGACTCATCAACAGCTGCCAGGTGCCAGCAGGCCGCGAAGACCACGTGGAACTTGGGCGAGGCACAACAGCGCGTACGAATCGTATGCGCTGGGACTAATTTATGATTGCCGAACCCGCTTCGCCACTGTTTACCCCCGCACGGTCGTCCCGGCTGAAACGACGCGAGTGTGCCGCAGGGAGTAGCGTTTAGAGAAAGTCCTTGCCCAAATACGCAGTCATTAAGGTATGTGCTGTGCGCGCAATGTCGCACGGAAGATTTATACAAGACTGCATTGGTCTCGGCATCGCTGTTCAGTAGGGGTGATAACTAGTGGAACGTAGGCCACCTGGGTAATTACCCAGTGCTCTACCGTGGGACGTCGAATCGAGGGCAGATTTTGCCAATCCAGAGCACCTGTTAGTCGTCTCGCAACGATCAGTGACCTTGTACTGAAATAATACCATGAGATGGTTTCTGTTTGACTCAGCCGAAGCCGGTCAAGCGCGATGGCAGTGTTAATTAACGACTGACTAAAATACATCACTGCAGTGACACGACTATCAGTTCAAGCGACGACGTTTGTGGAGAGATAATAAAACAGAGGGAGACAAGGGCAATCTGCGCCTCCTTTATAGCGCTGTTCATTATAGTTCTGTTGCGTGCAAATCAGCGTTATTGCACACGCCACTGACAGAACTTCGTGCTGCTCAGCCCAATAAAGACGATGGAGCTCATGATAAGGAAGCAACCTGCTGACTACCTTAGAGCTTCACTGGCTAGAATAATTTTCGGGAATAGAAGCAGCAGATATATTACCGAATCAATCCCCGACTCAAGTGTAAGTGATGCATGTTAAAGAAAACATACTCACCGTGACCGATAGCAAGAAAGACAAACAGGCCAGCACCTCAATTATTTCGGTTGCATAGTACTGCTGAAGTAGCTTTTAAAAAAAAGTGCCAGAGAAGCATGCAGAGTCCAGCCTGCGCAGCAATTGCTTCTGATAGCTCTTAAAGGTGGAAACTGAAGGCGCAGCATTCCTTACGATTCGTGATTCGCCACGCTGAGCTTGTGGCATTGCATCCGTTCTCACTAGCTTTGGATAAAAAAGACGGACGTTGTCCTCTCCGCTCGAGCCAAAGAGGATAACAGCGGCTGGCGACGAGAGAAAGTGAGACGCTCCTTGGCGCTTCGTCACGTGACAGCATCGTCCCGCGCTGGCACTCGACAGACAAGGGTGAGCGGCCGAGACAGGAATGTGCATCGCGTCACCGCCCACTCCCTCCGTCCTCGTCATCAGCGGCCAAGGGCGAAAGGGGGCGACCCCTGCAACGCTCAGGCGACGAGCAGAGGAGAATCATTTGCCTCCCTTCTTGCCGCACAACTTCTTTGCGCCGAGGTGGTCTTCGAGAAAACCGAGTTGCCTGTGGAAAATTGCTCGACGCTGCAAGCCACCCCGGACATGTGGGCCGCCATTGCGAGAAACACTCGGAGTGTGATGGTCCAAAGATCTCACGCCTGCTGAGGCCGTGTAGAGGTCACGCGATGAACCACACCTTGAAGCGATGATCATTTGATACTTGTGTCCGTTCCCGTGGATAGACAGTCGCTTTCATTGCAATCGATACTGCATGTGTAGGTAAGAGCCTTTCAAAACAGCGTGGGCTTAGAGGGTCACGGGTTCAGAGCACGGTGTTGTCACAGCGTGTATGCGGTGAAGGTCTCCGTAGTTCTATGATGCTGAGACGACAAAACTACCATTTTCACGTTCAAAAGACCTAGAGATATTTGATCACCATAATACCAGACCAACCGCAGGGCAGAGGAATATTACATGTTTCGCCAATAAACCCCTTCCAGTGCTTGCTGTGGCCTCGTCATTCCCACAAATTTCTTAATACCATCGTCAAGCAAACTTTTTGCCTCGAACGCTTCCTTTCGCTTTAGATACATTCTTTTTTTTAATCACCAGTGGTTATCGAGACACCTGCTTATCTTTACATGCTCTGCCCATGCCAATTCCTTTTTTTATTTCGACAAGATGTCATGGGCACGCGTTTGTTCCCAGACCCACCTAGTATCCTCTTACCCTTTAACGTTGAATCTATCACTTTTTTTCATCGCTTTTCTTTCCAATATAAGTTGAAGCCTATTAATAAGCCTCCAGGTTGCTTCCCTATTCATAAGCTAAACACATTCTTCTTCGATGACGGGTCCCCTACGTGCCAGCCCAGTATTCAACCGCAGAGCCACATCTGTGCTTGAACTGCTTTGCAGACTTGGTTTATGTCGGGGAAAAATCGCGCTAGTATGAGCCAATAAGCGTTTTGAGCAACAAAGAAACAACCTGGCATCACACAGATCGCATAGTGTAACGAGTGGGTCTTCCAAGGCTCTAATCCATTACAAACGCTCGTTCTTGTTCAACAAATAACTGTGGCGCACACTCTTGTCTTGTCTTGTCTCCTAGGAGATCTTGGCTCATACCCACATGGGGGATTGGCCACAATCACTTGAAGCATAATTCTTCGTCGTCGTCAGCCACTGTATAAAAAATTTGCACAAAATTTCTCACAAGTGTGCAGCGAAAACCACGCTCCTCCAAAGAATTACGAAGGATCGCATAGTGAATGCTAGCATACTGCACACAAATTATGATTAGTTATGTTGTACTGGGTAACCTGTAAGTGTGCTTGTAGCAGTTACCCTAAGAGTGTTTACAAAAAGCTCTAAAAGGCTGCTCTTCCAGATTTATCTGTGACTGTGCTGCGCGCAGCACGCAGGCCTGGCGGTATTGTTTATTTCGGAAATGCACCAGAAAGGTGCGGCCCATTGCATGCTTGAATGACCAGACCCTATGCGGGACGCCGATTGAGTAGGCCGCTGCCCGAGAGCACCTTACCAAGGAGTGTTGAGCATCCAAGGTGGAGCAGCTGGCCAGGTACTCCACCCAAGCCAAGCCATCTCAAGTTGGGATGGGGAGAGGGATGAAAACGAAAGGGGGTTTGCGGGGCACGAAGCGACGACGTCGTAAGTGTCGGCCAAAAACTGACAAACAGGGCAGGTGGCACTGAGTGTCAGCAAAAAAAAAAGGCAGATCCCACGTACAGTGGGAATCCATGATATGCGAAGCACGAATGAGAAAGGGTGATAGGGCCCTTTAAAATCGCCAAAACGTTAAGAAATGGAGGTAAATTATGCTGTACGTGACTTCCATGTGATGATTATCATGTTTGAACGTTTTCCTTTACCTTCATCATCTATTAACGTCACCCGATAACCAATTTTGGCATATATGAAGCTAGAAAATGGCCGCGAGTGTGCTATGAGAGCAGCATGTATCATGTTTTACATGAAACCCATATCATGATTATCTTATTTGGACGTGTCATTTACATTCATTGTTCATTCACGTCTCACATTACCAAATTTGGCACATGTGGAACAAGCGAAACGGCGACGAGAACGCTATGAGCGTAGCATGTAGTCATGTTTCACCTGAAACGCATAATATGATTATCAGGTTTGGACGTGTCATTTATCTTCATCGTCTATTCAAATCCCGTGATAACCAATTTTGCACATGTGGAGCTAGTGCAACGGCGGTGAGCGCGTCATGAAAAGACCCAATATACTCCAACGCAACGTTGACGCACGCGCAGGCTGGGCACAGCGGCGCCACGGTAGCAAAACGCGAGCCCTCTATAGTGGGACGCCAGGCACGACCAGAACAACCAGCGTCCATCGGCGCGGCCCGGTGGCAAGCGGCGCAAAATGCGACATTTCGCGCCGACGACGTTACATAGACAACACTGCGTCTGCCTCTCTTGGTGACGGAGGGACGCCATGTGCGCTCAAACGCGCATGCGTCAAAGCAACGCAGCGCGTGCCTGCGAGTATATGGCATGCAGATCCACAATGAAGGTCATTGGGTAGATCTACTGATCTCCACTAGAGAGATATCAGCGCCTGGCGTGGCATCGCCGGCGTGACGCAATAAAACAAACGCCGGTGCGCAGGCACGCCGGCTCCCGTCGAAGTCTATTGGCACCTTGAGTGTGGCGTCTATTAATGTTCTTACATGACACTCATCTCATGATATCATGTTTGCGCCAGTCACATATCTTCGTCGTCCATTCACGTGACGCAACACCAAAATTTCGCATATGAGAAGGTAGCAAAATGGCCGCGAGGGCATCATCAGTGTGGCATGTAGTCATGTTGTTACATTACACGCATGTCGTGATTATCATGTTTGGACGTGTCATTTATGTCGTCCGTTCGCGTCACGTAATACCGTTTTTGGTACATGTGAAGCTAGCGAAACGGCCGCGAGCACATCATGAGGGTAGCAGGTTAGTCATGTTGTTACATAACGCGCATGTCACGATTATCATGTTTTCACCAGTCACATACATTGGTCCTCCATTCACGTCGCGTAATACCAAATTCGGTATATGCAAAGCTAGCGAAACGGCCGCGGAGCACGTCATAACTGTGGCAATGTGGTGAAGTCGTAACATGACACGCATATCATGATTTTGATTTTGTTGGGGTCTGTCGCTTGTGTTCGCCATGCAGCCATGTCATACCATACCAGTCTTGCAACAATCATGTGAATGAAACCACTTCAAGAGCAGCAAGACTGTGACAAGTAAATTATGACATTTATGACATACATGTCATGATTTTCTTGTTATGGCTAGTCAATTATGTTCGT
>WOVY01014272.1:0-20275 GCA_013436015.1 Rhipicephalus annulatus | reverse complement strand
AAATGAGAATTGGCTCACTACATTATTCGGATAAACTACGCGACTTCACTGCACCGTCCATTACTTTGTGTTCTAGCTGTGTACCTAGCACACAAGCATGCCGCTTATAGCGACGTCACTTCTAGCGCAATGCGTAAACCATGAAAAATGACGCAACATCAAGCGAACAAGCAGCTCCTCTGTCCTTTATCACGTCTCTACCACTGCGACAAAGTAACATCTTCAGCCACCCTTAGGCACCAACTCACCTAAGAACAAATTTTAGGCGCTGCCATGCTGTTTGGCAGATTGCGGCGGCGCCCAGATCTTTGATAACGCAAAAACATAAAAAAATTGCGCTTTTGAGTTAGTTCTGTTGGCGAGAGATGACGCTACAATCTACTTCCGCCATTTTAGCCAATGTCGTGTCCGGATTTTGATACATGGAGCCTCTAAAGAGTTTCGCAACTCGTATGATTGATTAACTCTGCTCTCTAGCTAGTGCCACAAATGTACTCGCTCGACCCCAGTCGGCTACAGATGACGAGTCTCATGGCTCCGCGAACATCATCATCATCAGCCTGACTACGTCCCACTGCAGGACAAAGGCCTCTCCCCATGTTTCCGCCAGTTAACGCGGTCCTGTGCTTGCTGCTGCCAATTTATACCCGCAAACTTCTTAATCTCATCTGCCCACCATAACCTTCTGATCTCCCCCTAACCAGCTTCTCTTCTCTGGGAATACAGTTAGTTACCCCTTAATGACCAGCGGTTATCCTGCCTACGCGCTACATGCCCGGCCCATGTCGATTTCCTCTTCTATTTCAACTATGATATCCTTAACCCCTCGTTTGTCCCCTAATCCAACTCTGCTCTTTTCTTGATATCTTAAGGTTACACCTACAACTTTTTTTCCATTGCTCGCTGCGTTGTCCTCAATTTAAGCTGAACCCTCTTTGTAAGTCTCCAGGTTTTGCTCCGTAGCTAAGTACCGGCAAGATATAGCTGTTATATACCTTCCTCTTGAGGGATAGTGACAATCTGCCTGTCATAATTTGAGAGTGCTTGCCGAATGTGCTCCACCCCATTCTTATTCTTCTAGTTACTCCAATCTCGTGTTCGGCTCTGCGGTTATTACCTGCCCTAAGTAGACATAGTCTTTTACAACTTCAAGTGCACTATTACCTATCTCAAAAGCGCTGCTCCTTTCCGAGGTTGTTGTACATTACTTTCCTTTTCTGCAAATTAATTTTAAGACCCATCTTCTGCTCTCCTTGTCTAACTCCGTAATAATGAGTTGCAATTCGTCCCCTGAGTTACTCAGCAATGCAATGTCATCGGCGAAGCGCCGGTTACTAAGGTATTCTCCATTAACTCTCATCCCTAACTGTTCCCATTCTAGGCTTCTGAAAACCTGCTGTAAGCCTCCGCGAAAGAACTCCCGTAAATGATGCCGCGACGACGACGGGAACGATTGCGATGGTCCACGCAAGCATGCGCAACCGGCACCGAGTTCGCCATGTACGGACGCTTCTGACAGCTGTGACACTGTGCCGAGTCCTAGTGTAGATTTCAGCAAAAGGAGGTGAAATGCCTCAGCCGAGCATAGCTACTTCGACGACACAACATTCGCAGCACTCAGTTGCGGCTTTTCTGAAGCAAAACCAACAGCTGATGACCATGACCACGGGAAAGAAGGGCAAGTTGAAGCGCCGTGTGCCACATGGTGACACCCAGCTCCCAAATTGACCTGTGAAGCACGCAGGCACTGCAACCGCGTCGCAACCCCAGTGCACACAGGAGGTTCCTCACAGCGCCAGCACAGCGGGAAGTTCTGGACCACAAGCTATGGTTTCAGCTTCAGAGAATTTCACTCTGGTGTGCTCAAGGAGGCCCGTGGAGACGCTAGGTGGTGTCGAGCGGATCAGACGGGTTCATCTCGGCTCCTAAAAATTTGTCTGTTTTTGCGGTAAACTTCGTGGCTTCTCTAGAGCAAACGCAGAGTGTGTCTGGAAGTATGACGTGGCAATTATCACACCAAGGTATCTGAACAACACCGATTTATTCCATTCTGAAGTCACCAAGGAATTGGCATGCCCGGCCGCCAGGCTAGGCCTAGCGGCGGACTGGGGAGTGGTACATCGACTGCCAGCAACTCTCCTGGGCGTGTCAATGCAGCAGCCAATAACCCAACGGACGACGACCAGGTAACGGCAAAGGAAGCCATGGACATGGATGATCAAGATTTGAACACAGAACTGGGCTCTGCAGAAGATTTTGTCGAAGACTTCCCATCGTCTGACGAGGCGATACAAGTGGAGTCAGCCAGCGGCGACGTGAGCGAACACCATGAAGCATCAAAGGGAGCCGACGACGAGGTGAAAGACGGTCAGTGGCAGCTTGCTCTTTCATTACGGGAACGTAAGATACTAAGGAAGCAAGCGCGTGCCATGGAAGATCCCAGACAAGTTGGCGATTTTCAGCAAACTTTATTACTAAGCCTTACAAAATAACAACTCATGACTTAGCGTCTCTGGTGGACAGCAGCTTCAGAGGCAGTGCGAGGAACGCGGGTGGCAGTTACGGAACGCCTGAGCGGGCGTACGGGAATAGATGCGACGCGTCGGGTGCCATGAGAGGCCGCCGACGCTTACGTGTGATGCCTCTACCCAAGAATGATATGAAAATTATTGTACGACCCAAACGAGGGCTCGTGATGAGAGACTTAAAAACATATGAAGTGGCGCGAGTGATTGAACGTGCATGTGGAAACGTGGAAATGTGCAGAGGCGACAAATTCCTGCTGCGCCTCCAGAATGGATTTAACATTATCATTGCAAGTACTCTGCGCGAGCATGTCGCCGAGAAAATTTTGAAAATCAAGGTGCTCGACCTCGGGAACACCAGACATCTCGTGAATACCTACATTTCTACACCCGACGGGTTTCTCAAGAGAGTTGTGCATGGACTGCAACGTGAAACACCGGAAGAACTTCTCAGCAACCTTAGAGTACACACTCAGGGTGTCATAATCGTGCAAGCATGCATGTTGGGAAAATCTGAGATGGCAATGGTACCCTTCATTGGACCCATTATGCCGCATTTGTGTATTACCATGCTGGTGAGATGCCATGTCAACCATACCAACCCACAAAACAATACTGCAAACTGTGTAAAAGCCAAGGCCACAGGACTGACGTATGTCCAACACACCCACTGTGAATGTGTGCAGCGGCTGCACGCTCAAAGACCCCCCAAAGACCACGAGTGCGTGCCCGAGTGTGCACTATGTGGCGAGGATCATCAAACGGTAGCAAAAGAATGCACTAAAAAGCTTAAAAAAGTCCCCCAATGGAGAAAAAACAGATGCAGCAGCCTAAGCATGAAAATGGACAACGATTCCCAGGGATACTGAAGTGTCAGTGGTTCAGCACTGAAAGGCAGGATATGAATTTGATGGAGGGGTCCGACGCGGAATCACGCTCTAGATCTAGATCCTGTTGCCGCTCAAGATCAAGGTCCAGATCTCATTCCCGAGACCACTCCAGCTCCAAAGACAATTGGTAAGAAGAAAGCAAGACGAACAAGAACAAGAAGCTCAAGAAGACATCGCAGCAGCAGCAACAGCAGCACCACCACCAACAACAACAGCAACGACAACAGCAACGACAACAACAACGACAACAACAACGACAACGACAACAACAACGACAACAACAACGACAACGACAACAACAACGACAACAACAACGACAAAAACAACGAAAAGAACAACGACAACGACAAGAGCAGCAGCACGACCAGACATTCAGGGTAAGCTTGGCAGCAGAAGCCTCCCAACCTTCTCAAAACCAAGCGCAATCAACACACACACAGCTCGCGCGACTCGAGCGAGAGCTAGAGTTAATGCATGTAAGGATGAGGGATTTAGAAAGAGAAAATAGGCAACTTAGAAGCCAACAAAAACAGCAGCAACAGCCACAAGAGAAACCCCCTCAATAATCCTCGGCAGGACAGCAGCAGCAGCAACAAAGTGTATTAACATTGAACGGCGACACTGTGGTGATGATAGCTATTCTGAAAGAAGCCGTAAAACAACCAGTTCCCTCCATCGTCGAACAGGTCATGGGGCAGGTAGACGGGAAACTTGACGTGTTGGAAAGAAAAATTCCAGCGCAACAGATAGAACTCACGATTACAGAAATTCTATATAAAGAGAAAAAAAGAACAGTATTTTCATCCTCACCATTTATCGCCCACCTCGACAAAAGAAGGCAACTTTCGAGAAACTATTCGAAGATGCAGCAAAACTAGCAAAGCAGAGCACGCTCATAGTGGCGGGAGACTTCAATGCAAAAGACCCAAGCTGGGAATACCTAACTCAGGATGCCAAAGGCAAAAACATAGCCCAGCAAATAGAAATTACAGGTATAACACTCCTGATGGATACAGCAATACACACAAGGCTAGGAAACAGTAACGCCAGAGACACGACTCCGGATCTAACGATGTGCGAAAATTGTCAAGGGGTGGAATGGCACAACACGCTAGAAAATCTAGGTAGTGATCATTGCATATTATGCACCACTATACACACAGATCAGATACGTAAAAAGCTTGGCGCTGCCAAAATAACTAATAGGCATGCGTTCAGAAAATCACTGGAACAAAGGTTGACTGCCTCACATATAACAAATTTAGGTGATTTGTGTGATGAAATAAGGCGTCAAAAAGAAAGGTACAGTAAAGAAATAACGCAATTAAGCAATTCCCATGAGGTTGACTCACACCTATTATATCTTTGGGAAGCAAAAAGAAGCCTCACGAAAAGGTGAAAAAGACAGAAACGTAACCGTCAAGTGAATAAAAGAATCAAAGATATCCCCCAGCGCGCTGAGGAATACGCCAATCAACTAGCTGCAACTAATTGGGCCAATTTCTGTGATTCACTCAACGGAACGCTCAGTACGGCCAAAACATAGAACACACTGAAAGCCATGATAGACCCCACGAAGACAAAAAGTGAAAACAGTAAAGCCGTTGAAAGATTGCTGCACCTATACACTGGTACAAAAGAGGAGCTCATTCAAGCCATGCTTAAAAAATGCTTTGGGGAAGCCGGTGCGACGCCTTCATATTGCCACGTTCCATTTCCCAAGTTTTAGATGCGGAAGCATCTTATACTCGCGCCTTGTAGTGCGCCGTCCGCGCGGTCCGCACCGCTTCTCAAACATTCGACAGCTGACGCGCGCGCATGCGCCGTCGCGCCGTCGCCCACCATCTGTGCCGCGCGCGCTTTTCCTTCGAGAACATTCGACAGCTGACAGCGCATGCGCCGTCGCGCCGTCGCCATCTGTGCCGCGCGCGCGCTTCTCCTTCGAGAACATTCGACAGCTGACAGCGCATGCGCCGTCGCGCTGTATATATATACTCAAGGTCGGCGCTCGCTCGCTCAGTTGCCGCTCGTCCGTTGGTTTGTACGGCGCGTCGACGTCCGAAGTCGCCGTGAAATGAATGCCAACGAATGCACAAACAGAATGATCGACGTCCCTTCGACCAGCGCCAGCCAAACTGTTGGCGGAACCGCTTCCGCATCCTCCTCAGTGTTGCCCCGAGGGAAGCTGCGGGCAATTTTTTGTTATCGTCCCCAAACACCACACGATTCTCAGCGCAAACCGCGCCTGCAGTTTTCGAGAAGGATCCGGACTGTAGTAGATCATTTCGATAAGATCACGCCCACTGTCCGAACGGTACAGATTGTTCTGGAACCTACACCACCGCCAGCGATAACGCTAAAACATTCGACGGCAAGAGTATAAATGCCGACGCGCTTCGCCGCTTGTCAGTTGTTGATCGAAGGCCGACGCTCCGTTCGCCGCTATCAGTCCGAGACTGCTATCTGTGCGAGACTGCTGCTGTAATTGGACTTTCCGTTTACCGGGCACAGGTTCGCCCAAATAAACAATTAAATCCCAACGCGAAGTCTTCCGTCTTCGGCCACGTCACGACCCCGTGACATCTGGTGGAGGTGCTGCTTCGTTCATGTACCGGACGCCCCCGTCAAGCCGCGAACCCAGCCCACGTCGCGGAGAAGACACCGACGCCAACCAGGAGCAGCGAACAAGCCGCCGACAGCAAGGGCTACCACCGGAGTACGGGCTTCTAGAAGACAAGGCGCGGAAGACCAAGACCATGACCGCGACTACAGTGACAATGACAACCGCTGCATCCCAGCCCACGATAGTCATGCATCAACCCAGGGAACCACCAATTTTCCATGGGTCATCGTTCGAAGACCCGGAGTCCTGGCTAGAAACATACAACCGTGTGGCCGCCCTCAACCACTGGGACAACGAAGAAAAGCTCCGTCGTGTGTACTTCTACCTGGAAGACACAGCAAGGACCTGGCTAGAGAATCGTGAGCCCACGCTCCGAACGTGGGATGTCTTCTGCGGCGCATATCTGCAAACGTTCGCGAGTGTCGCTCGCAAAGAAAGGGCCGCTGCTCAACTAGAGACCCGGGTTCAGCTACCAAATGAGAAGGTTGGAATTTTCACAGAGGAGATGAACCGCCTATTTCGTCACGCTGACCCAGACATGCCTGAGGAGAAGAAAGTTCGTTTCCTCATGCGAGGGGTCAAACAGGAGCTCTTCTCGGGACTAATGAGGAATCCACCGAACACCGTCCAAGAATTTGTATCCGAGGCGACCACCATCGAAAAAACCCTTGACATGCGCACCAGACAGTATAATCGTCGCCTGATTCCAGAATGCGCTGCTGCTCAAACCAGTGACTCCGAAAACCTGCGTGAAACGATCCGAGCCATCGTGCGGGAAGAGCTGCGCAAGCTGTTGCCTTCGGCGCAGCCTCAAGTGAATTCAATCGCCGACATTGTGCGAGAAGAAGTTCGGCAGTCGCTTCAAATTCCCCACGCACCGCTGCCCGAGCCGGAAGCTATGAGCTACGCCGCTGCACGGCGCCACAACGCTCCTCCCCGTCCACACCAAAACAACGCCCCATCGCACTTCCGTCGACAGACGCCACCGCCGCCACCACCCCCACCGACGTCATACCGTTCGCCAGCGGCCCAGCGCAGTGCACCGAGGAAAGCCGACGTTTGGCGCACCCCTGACCACCGCCCACTGTGCTACCACTGCGGTGAGGCCGGGCACACTTACCGCCGTTGCCAGTACCGACGGATGGGACTGCGTGGCTTCGCCGTCGATGCACCACGTCCGCAGCCACGGGAACGGCCACGTGACATCGCCGACTACCTGACAGGAACTCGGTGGACACCCCGAATTCCTTCCCGTTCGCCGTCGCCCAGCCGCCGCATGTCACTGCACCCCCGGCAGTACTCCGGCCCAACGCGGGGCCGGTCTCCTAGCCCGTATCCGGGAAACTAAGGGCAGCAACCGGTGGAGGTGCGGTTGCTGTGCGACGAACTACCGAAGATCCTCCGACGACGACGACGCCGCGACGGAGCTTTCCGAACACAATGCCAACCAGGCAACGCCCTGACGGTGAAAGCTCACTTACCGGAGGTGGCCTGACGACGCAACATGGAAGCAGCGGATCAAGCCGACGCAGCCGTGACCCGACGCCCCGCCCTAACTGTAATGCGAGACGGCGAACTAGCGACCTCGACATTCTTATCGACGGCCACAGTGTGACGGCTCTCGTCGATACCGGAGCCGACTATTCTGTCATCAGTGGGTCGTTCGCCGCGAAGTTAAAGAAAGTTAGGATCGCTTGGAAAGGCCCTGAAATCCGCACAGCTGGAGGTGATCTCGCAACGCCTGCAGGAATCTGCACAGCGAGAGTCACCATTAACGGCCATATTTATCCTACAGACTTCGTAGTCTTACAGCGTTGCTCGAGAGATGTCATCCTTGGCATAGACTTCTTATGCCTTCATGGTGCTGTCATCAACCTAAAACAAAGTCGATAACGTTATCCACAGAAGAAGCACTACCGCCGCGCACGCCGTCAGGACACCTTGCCTTGAATGTGCTGGAAGAACAAGTCACCATTCCGCCTCACTCAAGCGTCATTATTTCAGTCGGCGCTCCTAAATCACCTGACTTGGAAGGCGTCGTTGAAGGCAGTCAGCATCTGTTGGTCACCCGAAATATTTGCGTCGCTTCAGATCGATTGCTCACGGGAACTTCGATGAATCCTTTTAAATGTTCTCTGCGGTTCACGATGTGTCTTACTAACACGACGGGAGTGATGGCCGCACAAACAAGACACCGATATGGCAGAGTGCAGACCAAAGCAGAACAGTACCGATCAATACTTACCGCGAATTGTCCACTTTGTCTTGCACGCAGTGGTCGAATTCCACTAATCGCGAAATTAATGGGACACCGGCTGGGATACCATATAAATAAGAAAGCCCGATGACAAGAAAATGAGAATTTGAACATTGCTATTTACTGGCAACTAGCACTGCAAGCGTTCTTTTCTCTTCAGGTGCTTTGTTCGTGGAGTCTTTCCAACGGCACCAGTGTTTGCTGCTCGGGCAACGTCGTCTGCTGCCGTCGACAGACTGGCAGGTTGGATCCACCCGGATCAAAGCTGCATCCCGCTTGCATCACGCCTTGCCACTCACTATTTTGCCGAGTTGTAAACATCTTGGGCTCACTACATTATTCGGATAAACTACCGACTTCACTGCACCGTCCATTACTTTGTGCTAGCTGTGTACCTAGCACACAAGCATGCCGCTTATAGCGACGTCACTTCTAGCGCAATGCGTAAACCATGAAAAATGACGCAACATCAAGCGAACAAGCAGCTCCTCTGTCCTTTATCACGTCTCTACCACTGCGACAAAGTAACATCTTCAGCACCCTTAGGCACCAACTCACCTAAGAACAAATTTTAGGCGCTGCCATGCTGTTTGGCAGATTGCGGCGGCGCCCAGATCTTTGATAAACGCAAAAACATAAAAATTGCGCTTTTGAGTTAGTTCTGTTGGCGAGAGATGACGCTACAATCTACTTCCGCCATTTTAGCCAATGTCGTGTCCGGATTTTGATACATGGAGCCTCTAAAGAGTTTCGCAACTCGTATGATTGATTAACTCTGCTCTCTAGCTAGTGCCACAAATGTACTCGCTCGACCCCAGTCGGCTACAGATGACGAGCTCATGGACTCCGCGAACATCATCATCATCAGCCTGACTACGTCCACTGCAGGACAAAGGCCTCTCCCATGTTCCGCCAGTTAACGCGGTCCTGTGCTTGCTGCTGCCAATTTATACCCGCAAACTTCTTAATCTCATCTGCCCACCTAACCTTCTGTCTCCCCCTAACCAGCTTCTCTTCTCTGGGAATACAGTTAGTTACCCTTAATGACCAGCGGTTATCCTGCCTACGCGCTACATGCCCGGCCCATGTCGATTTCCTCTTCTTTATTTCAACTATGATATCCTTAACCCTCGTTTGTCCCCTAATCCACTCTGCTCTTTTCTTGTCTCTTAAGGTTACACCTACAACTTTTTTTCCATTGCTCGCTGCGTTGTCCTCAATTTAAGCTGAACCCTCTTTGTAAGTCTCCAGGTTTTTGCTCCGTAGCTAAGTACCGGCAAGATATAGCTGTTATATACCTTCCTCTTGAGGGATAGTGACAATCTGCCTGTCATAATTTGAGAGTGCTTGCCGAATGTGCTCCACCCCATTCTTATTCTTCTAGTTACTCCAATCTCGTGGTTCGGCTCTGCGGTTATTACCTGCCCTAAGTAGACATAGTCTTTTACAACTTCAAGTGCACTATTACCTATCTCAAAGCGCTGCTCCTTTCCGAGGTTGTTGTACATTACTTTCCTTTTCTGCAAATTAATTTTAAGACCCATCTTTCTGCTCTCCTTGTCTAACTCCGTAATAATGAGTTGCAATTCGTCCCCTGAGTTACTCAGCAATGCAATGTCATCGGCGAAGCGCCGGTTACTAAGGTATTCTCCATTAACTCTCATCCCTAACTGTTCCCATTCTAGGCTTCTGAAAACCTGCTGTAAGCCTCCGCGAAAGAACTCCCGTAAATGATGCCGCGACGACGACGGGAACGATTGCGATGGTCCACGCAAGCATGCGCAACCGGCACCGAGTTCGCCATGTACGGACGCTTCTGACAGCTGTGACACTGTGCCGAGTCCAGTGTAGATTTCAGCAAAAGGAGGTGAAATGCCTCAGCCGAGCATAGCTACTTCGACGACACAACATTCGCAGCACTCAGTTGCGGCTTTTCTGAAGCAAAACCAACAGCTGATGACCATGACCACGGGAAAGAAGGGCAAGTTGAAGCGCCGTGTGCCACATGGTGACACCCAGCTCCCAAATTGACCTGTGAAGCACGCAGGCACTGCAACCGCGTCGCAACCCCAGTGCACACAGGAGGTTCCTCACAGCGCCAGCACAGCGGGAAGTTCTGGACCACAAGCTATGGTTTCAGCTTCAGAGAATTTCACTCTGGTGTGCTCAAGGAGGCCCGTGGAGACGCTAGGTGGTGTCGAGCGGATCAGACGGGTTCATCTCGGCTCCTAAAAATTTGTCTGTTTTTGCGGTAAACTTCGTGGCTTCTCTAGAGCAAACGCAGAGTGTGTCTGGAAGTATGACGTGGCAATTATCACACCAAGGTATCTGAACAACACCGATTTATTCCATTCTGAAGTCACCAAGGAATTGGCATGCCCGGCCGCCAGGCTAGGCCTAGCGGCGGACTGGGGAGTGGTACATCGACTGCCAGCAACTCTCCTGGGCGTGTCAATGCAGCAGCCAATAACCCAACGGACGACGACCAGGTAACGGCAAAGGAAGCCATGGACATGGATGATCAAGATTTGAACACAGAACTGGGCTCTGCAGAAGATTTTGTCGAAGACTTCCCATCGTCTGACGAGGCGATACAAGTGGAGTCAGCCAGCGGCGACGTGAGCGAACACCATGAAGCATCAAAGGGAGCCGACGACGAGGTGAAAGACGGTCAGTGGCAGCTTGCTCTTTCATTACGGGAACGTAAGATACTAAGGAAGCAAGCGCGTGCCATGGAAGATCCCAGACAAGTTGGCGATTTTCAGCAAACTTTATTACTAAGCCTTACAAAAATAACAACTCATGACTTAGCGTCTCTGGTGGACAGCAGCTTCAGAGGCAGTGCGAGGAACGCGGGTGGCAGTTACGGAACGCCTGAGCGGGCGTACGGGAATAGATGCGACGCGTCGGGTGCCATGAGAGGCCGCCGACGCTTACGTGTGATGCCTCTACCCAAGAATGATATGAAAATTATTGTACGACCCAAACGAGGGCTCGTGATGAGAGACTTAAAAACATATGAAGTGGCGCGAGTGATTGAACGTGCATGTGGAAACGTGGAAATGTGCAGAGGCGACAAATTCCTGCTGCGCCTCCAGAATGGATTTAACATTATCATTGCAAGTACTCTGCGCGAGCATGTCGCCGAGAAAATTTTGAAAATCAAGGTGCTCGACCTCGGGAACACCAGACATCTCGTGAATACCTACATTTCTACACCCGACGGGTTTCTCAAGAGAGTTGTGCATGGACTGCAACGTGAAACACCGGAAGAACTTCTCAGCAACCTTAGAGTACACACTCAGGGTGTCATAATCGTGCAAGCATGCATGTTGGGAAAATCTGAGATGGCAATGGTACCCTTCATTGGACCCATTATGCCGCATTTTGTGTATTACCATGCTGGTGAGATGCCATGTCAACCATACCAACCCACAAAACAATACTGCAAACTGTGTAAAAGCCAAGGCCACAGGACTGACGTATGTCCAACACACCCACTGTGAATGTGTGCAGCGGCTGCACGCTCAAAGACCCCCCAAAGACCACGAGTGCGTGCCCGAGTGTGCACTATGTGGCGAGGATCATCAAACGGTAGCAAAAGAATGCACTAAAAAGCTTAAAAAAGTCCCCCAATGGAGAAAAAACAGATGCAGCAGCCTAAGCATGAAAATGGACAACGATTCCCAGGGATACTGAAGTGTCAGTGGTTCAGCACTGAAAGGCAGGATATGAATTTGATGGAGGGGTCCGACGCGGAATCACGCTCTAGATCTAGATCCTGTTGCCGCTCAAGATCAAGGTCCAGATCTCATTCCCGAGACCACTCCAGCTCCAAAGACAATTGGTAAGAAGAAAGCAAGACGAACAAGAACAAGAAGCTCAAGAAGACATCGCAGCAGCAGCAACAGCAGCACCACCACCAACAACAACAGCAACGACAACAGCAACGACAACAACAACGACAACACAACGACAACGACAACAACAACGACAACAACAACGACAACGACAACAACAACGACAACAACAACGACAAAAACAACGAAAAGAACAACGACAACGACAAGAGCAGCAGCACGACCAGACATTCAGGGTAAGCTTGGCAGCAGAAGCCTCCCAACCTTCTCAAAACCAAGCGCAATCAACACACACACAGCTCGCGCGACTCGAGCGAGAGCTAGAGTTAATGCATGTAAGGATGAGGGATTTAGAAAGAGAAAATAGGCAACTTAGAAGCCAACAAAAACAGCAGCAACAGCCACAAGAGAAACCCCCTCAATAATCCTCGGCAGGACAGCAGCAGCAGCAACAAAGTGTATTAACATTGAACGGCGACACTGTGGTGATGATAGCTATTCTGAAAGAAGCCGTAAAACAACCAGTTCCCTCCATCGTCGAACAGGTCATGGGGCAGGTAGACGGGAAACTTGACGTGTTGGAAAGAAAAATTCCAGCGCAACAGATAGAACTCACGATTACAGAAATTCTATATAAAGAGAAAAAAAAGAACAGTATTTTCATCCTCACCATTTATCGCCCACCTCGACAAAAGAAGGCAACTTTCGAGAAACTATTCGAAGATGCAGCAAAACTAGCAAAGCAGAGCACGCTCATAGTGGCGGGAGACTTCAATGCAAAAGACCCAAGCTGGGAATACCTAACTCAGGATGCCAAAGGCAAAAACATAGCCCAGCAAATAGAAATTACAGGTATAACACTCCTGATGGATACAGCAATACACACAAGGCTAGGAAACAGTAACGCCAGAGACACGACTCCGGATCTAACGATGTGCGAAAATTGTCAAGGGGTGGAATGGCACAACACGCTAGAAAATCTAGGTAGTGATCATTGCATATTATGCACCACTATACACACAGATCAGATACGTAAAAAGCTTGGCGCTGCCAAAATAACTAATAGGCATGCGTTCAGAAAATCACTGGAACAAAGGTTGACTGCCTCACATATAACAAATTTAGGTGATTTGTGTGATGAAATAAGGCGTCAAAAAGAAAGGTACAGTAAAGAAATAACGCAATTAAGCAATTCCCATGAGGTTGACTCACACCTATTATATCTTTGGGAAGCAAAAAGAAGCCTCACGAAAAGGTGAAAAAGACAGAAACGTAACCGTCAAGTGAATAAAAGAATCAAAGATATCCCCCAGCGCGCTGAGGAATACGCCAATCAACTAGCTGCAACTAATTGGGCCAATTTCTGTGATTCACTCAACGGAACGCTCAGTACGGCCAAAACATAGAACACACTGAAAGCCATGATAGACCCCACGAAGACAAAAAGTGAAAACAGTAAAGCCGTTGAAAGATTGCTGCACCTATACACTGGTACAAAAGAGGAGCTCATTCAAGCCATGCTTAAAAAATGCTTTGGGGAAGCCGGTGCGACGCCTTCATATTGCCACGTTCCATTTCCCAAGTTTTAGATGCGGAAGCATCTTATACTCGCGCCTTGTAGTGCGCCGTCCGCGCGGTCCGCACCGCTTCTCAAACATTCGACAGCTGACGCGCGCGCATGCGCCGTCGCGCCGTCGCCCACCATCTGTGCCGCGCGCGCTTTTCCTTCGAGAACATTCGACAGCTGACAGCGCATGCGCCGTCGCGCCGTCGCCATCTGTGCCGCGCGCGCGCTTCTCCTTCGAGAACATTCGACAGCTGACAGCGCATGCGCCGTCGCGCTGTATATATATACTCAAGGTCGGCGCTCGCTCGCTCAGTTGCCGCTCGTCCGTTGGTTTGTACGGCGCGTCGACGTCCGAAGTCGCCGTGAAATGAATGCCAACGAATGCACAAACAGAATGATCGACGTCCCTTCGACCAGCGCCAGCCAAACTGTTGGCGGAACCGCTTCCGCATCCTCCTCAGTGTTGCCCCGAGGGAAGCTGCGGGCAATTTTTTGTTATCGTCCCCAAACACCACACGATTCTCAGCGCAAACCGCGCCTGCAGTTTTCGAGAAGGATCCGGACTGTAGTAGATCATTTCGATAAGATCACGCCCACTGTCCGAACGGTACAGATTGTTCTGGAACCTACACCACCGCCAGCGATAACGCTAAAACATTCGACGGCAAGAGTATAAATGCCGACGCGCTTCGCCGCTTGTCAGTTGTTGATCGAAGGCCGACGCTCCGTTCGCCGCTATCAGTCCGAGACTGCTATCTGTGCGAGACTGCTGCTGTAATTGGACTTTCCGTTTACCGGGCACAGGTTCGCCCAAATAAACAATTAAATCCCAACGCGAAGTCTTCCGTCTTCGGCCACGTCACGACCCCGTGACATCTGGTGGAGGTGCTGCTTCGTTCATGTACCGGACGCCCCCGTCAAGCCGCGAACCCAGCCCACGTCGCGGAGAAGACACCGACGCCAACCAGGAGCAGCGAACAAGCCGCCGACAGCAAGGGCTACCACCGGAGTACGGGCTTCTAGAAGACAAGGCGCGGAAGACCAAGACCATGACCGCGACTACAGTGACAATGACAACCGCTGCATCCCAGCCCACGATAGTCATGCATCAACCCAGGGAACCACCAATTTTCCATGGGTCATCGTTCGAAGACCCGGAGTCCTGGCTAGAAACATACAACCGTGTGGCCGCCCTCAACCACTGGGACAACGAAGAAAAGCTCCGTCGTGTGTACTTCTACCTGGAAGACACAGCAAGGACCTGGCTAGAGAATCGTGAGCCCACGCTCCGAACGTGGGATGTCTTCTGCGGCGCATATCTGCAAACGTTCGCGAGTGTCGCTCGCAAAGAAAGGGCCGCTGCTCAACTAGAGACCCGGGTTCAGCTACCAAATGAGAAGGTTGGAATTTTCACAGAGGAGATGAACCGCCTATTTCGTCACGCTGACCCAGACATGCCTGAGGAGAAGAAAGTTCGTTTCCTCATGCGAGGGGTCAAACAGGAGCTCTTCTCGGGACTAATGAGGAATCCACCGAACACCGTCCAAGAATTTGTATCCGAGGCGACCACCATCGAAAAAACCCTTGACATGCGCACCAGACAGTATAATCGTCGCCTGATTCCAGAATGCGCTGCTGCTCAAACCAGTGACTCCGAAAACCTGCGTGAAACGATCCGAGCCATCGTGCGGGAAGAGCTGCGCAAGCTGTTGCCTTCGGCGCAGCCTCAAGTGAATTCAATCGCCGACATTGTGCGAGAAGAAGTTCGGCAGTCGCTTTCAAATTCCCCACGCACCGCTGCCCGAGCCGGAAGCTATGAGCTACGCCGCTGCACGGCGCCACAACGCTCCTCCCCGTCCACACCAAAACAACGCCCCATCGCACTTCCGTCGACAGACGCCACCGCCGCCACCACCCCCACCGACGTCATACCGTTCGCCAGCGGCCCAGCGCAGTGCACCGAGGAAAGCCGACGTTTGGCGCACCCCTGACCACCGCCCACTGTGCTACCACTGCGGTGAGGCCGGGCACACTTACCGCCGTTGCCAGTACCGACGGATGGGACTGCGTGGCTTCGCCGTCGATGCACCACGTCCGCAGCCACGGGAACGGCCACGTGACATCGCCGACTACCTGACAGGAACTCGGTGGACACCCCGAATTCCTTCCCGTTTCGCCGTCGCCCAGCCCGCCGCATGTCACTGCCACCCCCGGCAGTACTCCGGCCCAACGCGGGGCCGGTCTCCTAGCCCGTATCCGGGAAACTAAGGGCAGCAACCGGTGGAGGTGCGGTTGCTGTGCGACGAACTACCGAAGATCCTCCGACGACGACGACGCCGCGACGGAGCTTTCCGAACACAATGCCAACCAGGCAACGCCCTGACGGTGAAAGCTCACTTACCGGAGGTGGCCTGACGACGCAACATGGAAGCAGCGGATCAAGCCGACGCAGCCGTGACCCGACGCCCCGCCCTAACTGTAATGCGAGACGGCGAACTAGCGACCTCGACATTCTTATCGACGGCCACAGTGTGACGGCTCTCGTCGATACCGGAGCCGACTATTCTGTCATCAGTGGGTCGTTCGCCGCGAAGTTAAAGAAAGTTAGGATCGCTTGGAAAGGCCCTGAAATCCGCACAGCTGGAGGTGATCTCGCAACGCCTGCAGGAATCTGCACAGCGAGAGTCACCATTAACGGCCATATTTATCCTACAGACTTCGTAGTCTTACAGCGTTGCTCGAGAGATGTCATCCTTGGCATAGACTTCTTATGCCTTCATGGTGCTGTCATCAACCTAAAACAAAGTCGATAACGTTATCCACAGAAGAAGCACTACCGCCGCGCACGCCGTCAGGACACCTTGCCTTGAATGTGCTGGAAGAACAAGTCACCATTCCGCCTCACTCAAGCGTCATTATTTCAGTCGGCGCTCCTAAATCACCTGACTTGGAAGGCGTCGTTGAAGGCAGTCAGCATCTGTTGGTCACCCGAAATATTTGCGTCGCAAGAGGAATTGCAGAGCTGCGGGGAGGCAAAGCAACGGTTATGCTCACGAATTTCAGCAATGAGTACAAACATGCGAAGAAAAGAACAACGGTCGCATACATCGAAGAAATTGTCGAAGCCACCAGTGCTTTCGCCCTCGCCGATTCTGTGGAACCTGCTCAGAGGAACCAAGCCCCTCCCATAGCTTTTGACATCAATCCCAGACTTCCGAACGATAAGTAAGAACAGCTCAAGGCCCTGCTCCTGCAATACGAAGATTGCTTTTCGTCGCCATCGAAAATTCGGCAGACCCCAATCACGAAACATCGCATCATAACCGAAGAAAATGCACGACCACTCCGTCAGAGTCCGTACAGGGTTTCGACGCGAGAACGTGAGGCCATGAAGAGACAATTTGATGAAATGCTGCGGGATGGCATTATCCAGCCGTCCAAGAGTCCATGGGCATCCCCCGTGGTGTTAGTGAAGAAAAAGGATGGGACCCTACGTTTCTGCGTCGATTATCGCCGCCTGAACAAAATCACAAGAAAGGACGTGTATCCTCTCCCACGAATAGACGACGCACTTGATCGACTCCATAACGCCAAGTACTTTTAGTCAATGAACCTCAAGACTGGCTATTGGCAAATCGAAGTCGACGAAAGAGACCGAGAGAAGACGGCGTTTATAACACCGGACGGCCTCTTTGAGTTTAAGGTGATGCTTTTCGGCCTTTGCTCAGCGCCTGCAACTTTTCAACGCGTTATGGATACAGTACTGGCAGGATTGAAGTGGCAGACTTGCCTTGTGTACTTGGACGACGTCGTCGTGTTTTCCTCGAGTTTCGACGAGCATCTTCGGCGCCTCGAAACTGTACTTCAAGCCATCTAGACTTCCGGACTCACACTGAAGCCAGAAAAGTGCAGATTTGCGTATGAGGAGCTCTTGTTTCTGGGGCACGTTATCAGCAAGTCTGGAGTTCGTCCCGATTTACGGAAACAGCCGCCATCGCCGACTTCCCGCCGCCCACTGACAAGAAAGCCGTGCGCCGATTTCTGGGCCTGTGTGCCTATTATAGGCGGTTCGTGAAAAACTTCGCCCCGCATTGCCGATCCTCTCACTAACCTTACCAAGGCCGACGTGGAGAAAACGCCGCAGGAACCACGCTTTCCAGGAGCTTAAACATCGCCTCCAGACGCCTCCGTTACTTGCCCATTTTCGACGAATTCGCCGAGACAGAAATACATACTGACGCAAGCAGCGTAGGTCTTGGCGCCGTTCTTGTGCAGAGGGCTGACGGACTTGAAAGGGTTATTAGTTACGCCAGCCGATCGCTATCCAAAGCAGAAGCAAATTATTCCACAACAGAAAAGGAGTGCCTGGCCATCATCTGGGCTACGTCGAAATTTCGCCCCTACCTCTACGGCAGGCCCTTCAAAGTTGTGCGCGATCACCACGCATTGTGTTGGCTTGCCACCTTGAAGGACCCTTCAGGTCGCCTCGCACGATGGAGCCTGAGACTTCAAGAATATGACATTACTGTCATTTACAAGTCCGGCAAAAAACATTCCGACGCCAACTGTCTCTCTCGTGCGCCTGTCGACCAACCGCTACCCGACGACCCGGATGACGACTACTTCTTAGGAACGATAAATACTGACGACTTCGCTGAACGACAGAGGGCCGACCCGGAACTTAAGACCCTAATAGAATACCTCGAAGGCCGGACCGCCGAAGTTCCGAAGGTATTCAAGCGCGCACTTGCGTCGTTCTTTCTACGAAACGGTCTTCTACAAAAAAACTTTTCACCGCTTCGAGCTAAGCACCTCCTTGTGGTGCCTTCAGCTCGTCGACCAGAACTCCTGCAGGCCCTGCATGACGATCCGACGGCAGGGCACCTCGGTGTTTCTCGCAACGCTCGCGAGGATACAAGAAAGGTACTACTGGCCACGTCTTACCCACCGACGTCACTCGTTATGTGAGAACATTCCGGTACTGTCAGCGACGCAAGACACCGCCGACAAGGCCAGCGGGGACTTCTGCAGCCAATTGATCCACCTTGCCGACCTTTCCAGCAGATTGGTGTGGGACCTACTGGGGCCGTTCCCGACGTCGGCTTTCGGAAACAAGTGGATCGTGGTAGCTACCGACTACCTCACCCGCTACGCCGAAACAAAAGCCCTGCCAAAAGGCAGTGCATCCGAGGTAGCCTAAGTTCTTCGTCGAAAATATCGTCCTACGTCACGGCGCCCTGGAGGTCCTTATCACCGACGGAGGAACGGCATTCACTGCCGACTTAACTCAAGCGATCCTTGGCATACAGCCAAACAAACCACGCGGGATGACAGCGTACCACCCACAGACCAACGGCCTCACCGAGCGGCTTAACAAAACGATCGCCGACATGCTGTCAATGTACGTCGATGTCGAACACAAGACGTGGGACGCCATTCTTCGTATGTGACCTTCGCATACAACACGGTGGTGCAGGAGACGACGCAGATATCTCCATACAAATTGGTCTACGGAAGGAGCCGGCAACGACGCTCGATGCCATGTTACCCAACGTCACCGACGAAGAGAACCTCGATGTGAGCGAGTACGTTTCAACGCGGCGCCGGAAGAAGCCCGACAACTTGCACGTCTCCGTATCAAGAATCAACAGACAACCGACAGCCACCGTTACAACCTTCGACGACGCCTCGTGGAATACCAGCCCGGTGAACGTGTTTGGGTGTGGACGCTGATACGCCGATGTGGACTAAGTGAAAAGCTTCTGCGACGGTATTTCGGACCATACAGGTGGTTTGACGTCTCGGCCTACTTGATTACGAGGTTGTCCCACGATGGCATCACGAATTCTCAACGACGCTGATCGCGACATGAAGTCGTCCATGTCGCGCGCCTCAAGCCGTTTCATGCGCGTTAACAAACCTTAACCAGTGTTTTCTGTATTATTATGTATCGTAATTTATTTCATTGTACTTTCTTGCATTATATTGTACTTTCATCTTTAGTTAAAGCATCGGGGACGATGCTTTTTTTCAGAGGGGGGCAATGCCACGTTCCATTTCCCATGTTTTTGTTATCGTCCCAAACACACACGATTCTCAGCGCAAACCGCGCCTGCAGTTTTAGATGCGGAAGCATCTTATACTCGCGCCTTGTAGTGCGCCGTCCGCGCCGTCCGCAACCGCTTCTCGAACATTCGACAGCTGACGCGCGCGCATGTGCCGTCGCGCCGTCGCCCACCATCTGTGCCGCGCGCGCTTCTCCTTCGAGAACATTCGACAGCTGACAGCGCATGCGCCCGTCGCGCCGTCGCCATCTGTGCCCGCGCGCGCGCTTCTCCTTCGAGAACATTCGACAGCTGACAGCGCATGCGCCGTCGCGCCTGTATATATACTGAAGGTCGGCGCTCGCTCGCTCAGTTGCCGCTCGTCCGTTGGTTTGTACGGCGCGTCAACATCCGAAGTCGCCGTGAATGAATGCAACGAATCCCAAACAGAATGATCGAAGTTCCTTCGACCAGCGCCGGCCAAACTGTTGGCGGAAACTGCTTCCGCA
>WOVY01014271.1:0-29841 GCA_013436015.1 Rhipicephalus annulatus | reverse complement strand
CCTCGACGTTTATCGACGGCCACAGTGTGACGGCTTCTCGTCGATACCGGAGCCGACTATTCTGTCATCAGTGGGTCGTTCGCCGCGAAGTTAAAGAAAGTTAGGATCGCTTGGAAAGGCCCTGAAATCCGCACAGCTGGAGGTGATCTCGCAACGCCTGCAGGAATCTGCACAGCGAGAGTCACCATTAACGGCCATATTTATCCTACAGACTTCGTAGTCTTACAGCGTTGCTCGAGAGATGTCATCCTTGGCATAGGACTTCTTATGCCTTCATGGTTGCTGTCATCAACCTAAAACAAAGTCGATAACGTTATCCACAGAAGAAGCACTACCGCCGCGCACGCCGTCAGGACACCTTGCCTTGAATGTGCGGAAGAACAAGGTCACCATTCCGCCTCACTCAAGCGTCATTATTTCAGTCGGCGCTCCTAAATCACCTGACTTGGAAGGCGTCGTTGAAGGCAGTCAGCATCTGTTGGTCACCCGAAATATTTGCGTCGCAAGAGGAATTGCAGAGCTGCGGGGAGGCAAAGCAACGGTTATGCTCACGAATTTCAGCAATGAGTACAAACATGCGAAGAAAAGAACAACGGTCGCATACATCGAAGAAATTGTCGAAGCCACCAGTGCTTTCGCCCTCGCCGATTCTGTGGAACCTGCTCAGAGGAACCAAGCCCCTCCCATAGCTTTTGACATCAATCCCAGACTTCCGAACGATAAGTAAGAACAGCTCAAGGCCCTGCTCCTGCAATACGAAGATTGCTTTTCGTCGCCATCGAAAATTCGGCAGACCCCAATCACGAAACATCGCATCATAACCGAAGAAAATGCACGACCACTCCGTCAGAGTCCGTACAGGGTTTCGACGCGAGAACGTGAGGCCATGAAGAGACAATTTGATGAAATGCTGCGGGATGGCATTATCCAGCCGTCCAAGAGTCCATGGGCATCCCCCGTGGTGTTAGTGAAGAAAAAGGATGGGACCCTACGTTTCTGCGTCGATTATCGCCGCCTGAACAAAATCACAAGAAAGGACGTGTATCCTCTCCCACGAATAGACGACGCACTTGATCGACTCCATAACGCCAAGTACTTTTAGTCAATGAACCTCAAGACTGGCTATTGGCAAATCGAAGTCGACGAAAGAGACCGAGAGAAGACGGCGTTTATAACACCGGACGGCCTCTTTGAGTTTAAGGTGATGCTTTTCGGCCTTTGCTCAGCGCCTGCAACTTTTTCAACGCGTTATGGATACAGTACTGGCAGGATTGAAGTGGCAGACTTGCCTTGTGTACTTGGACGACGTCGTCGTGTTTCCTCGAGTTTCGACGAGCATCTTCGGCGCCTCGAAACTGTACTTCAAGCCATCTAGACTTCCGGACTCACACTGAAGCCAGAAAAGTGCAGATTTGCGTATGAGGAGCTCTTGTTTCTGGGGCACGTTATCAGCAAGTCTGGAGTTCGTCCCGATTTACGGAAAACAGCCGCCATCGCCGACTTCCCGCCGCCCACTGACAAGAAAGCCGTGCGCCGATTTCTGGGCCTGTGTGCCTATTATAGGCGGTTCGTGAAAAACTTCGCCCGCATTGCCGATCCTCTCACTAACCTTACCAAGGCCGACGTGGAGAAACGCCGCAGGAACACGCTTTCCAGGAGCTTAAACATCGCCTCCAGACGCCTCCGTTACTTGCCCATTTCGACGAATTCGCCGAGACAGAAATACATACTGACGCAAGCAGCGTAGGTCTTGGCGCCGTTCTTGTGCAGAGGGCTGACGGACTTGAAAGGGTTATAGTTACGCCAGCCGATCGCTATCCAAAGCAGAAGCAAATTATTCCACAACAGAAAAGGAGTGCCTGGCCATCATCTGGGCTACGTCGAAATTTCGCCCCTACCTCTACGGCAGGCCCTTCAAAGTTGTGCGCGATCACCACGCATTGTGTTGGCTTGCCACCTTGAAGGACCCTTCAGGTCGCCTCGCACGATGGAGCCTGAGACTTCAAGAATATGACATTACTGTCATTTACAAGTCCGGCAAAAAACATTCCGACGCCAACTGTCTCTCTCGTGCGCCTGTCGACCAACCGCTACCCGACGACCCGGATGACGACTACTTCTTAGGAACGATAAATACTGACGACTTCGCTGAACGACAGAGGGCCGACCCGGAACTTAAGACCCTAATAGAATACCTCGAAGGCCGGACCGCCGAAGTTCCGAAGGTATTCAAGCGCGCACTGCGTCGTTCTTTCTACGAAACGGTCTTCTACAAAAAAACTTTTCACCGCTTCGAGCTAAGCACCTCCTTGTGGTGCCTTCAGCTCGTCGACCAGAACTCCTGCAGGCCCTGCATGACGATCCGACGGCAGGGCACCTCGGTGTTTCTCGCACGCTCGCGAGGATACAAGAAAGGTACTACTGGCCACGTCTTACCACCGACGTCACTCGTTATGTGAGAACATTCCGGTACTGTCAGCGACGCAAGACACCGCCGACAAGGCCAGCGGGACTTCTGCAGCCAATTGATCCACCTTGCCGACCTTTCCAGCAGATTGGTGTGGACCTACTGGGGCCGTTCCCGACGTCGGCTTTCGGAAACAAGTGGATCGTGGTAGCTACCGACTACCTCACCCGCTACGCCGAAACAAAAGCCCTGCCAAAAGGCAGTGCATCCGAGGTAGCTAAGTTCTTCGTCGAAAATATCGTCCTACGTCACGGCGCCCTGGAGGTCCTTATCACCGACGGAGGAACGGCATTCACTGCCGACTTAACTCAAGCGATCTTGGCATACAGCCAAACAAACCACCGCGGGATGACAGCGTACCACCCACAGACCAACGGCCTCACCGAGCGGCTTAACAAAACGATCGCCGACATGCTGTCAATGTACGTCGATGTCGAACACAAGACGTGGGACGCCATTCTTCCGTATGTGACCTTCGCATACAACACGGTGGTGCAGGAGACGACGCAGATATCTCCATACAAATTGGTCTACGGAAGGAGCCCGGCAACGACGCTCGATGCCATGTTACCCAACGTCACCGACGAAGAGAACCTCGATGTGAGCGAGTACGTTCAACGCGGCGCCGAAGAAGCCCGACAACTTGCACGTCTCCGTATCAAGAATCAACAGACAACCGACAGCCACCGTTACAACCTTCGACGACGCCTCGTGGAATACCAGCCCGGTGAACGTGTTTGGGTGTGGACGCTGATACGCCGATGTGGACTAAGTGAAAAGCTTCTGCGACGGTATTTCGGACCATACAGGGTGGTTTGACGTCTCGGCCTACTTGATTACGAGGTTGTCCCCGATGCATCACGAATTCTCAACGACGCTGATCGCGACATGAAGTCGTCCATGTCGCGCGCCTCAAGCCGTTTCATGCGCGTTAACAAACTTAACCAGTGTTTTCTGTATTATTATTGTATCGTAATTTATTCATTGTACTTTCTTGCATTATTATTGTACTTTCATCTTTAGTTAAAGCATCGGGACGATGCCTTTTTTTCAGAGGGGGGCAATGCCACGTTCCATTTCCCATGTTTTTGTTATCGTCCCAAAACACCACACGATTCTCAGCGCAAACCGCGCCTGCAGTTTTAGATGCGGAAGCATCTTATACTCGCGCCTTGTAGTGCGCCGTCCGCGCCGTCCGCACCGCTTCTCGAACATTCGACAGCTGACGCGCGCGCATGTGCCGTCGCGCCGTCGCCCACCATCTGTGCCGCGCGCGCTTCTCCTTCGAGAACATTCGACAGCTGACAGCGCATGCGCCGTCGCGCCGTCGCCATCTGTGCCGCGCGCGCGCTTCTCCTTCGAGAACATTCGACAGCTGACAGCGCATGCGCCGTCGCGCTGTATATATACTGAAGGTCGGCGCTCGCTCGCTCAGTTGCCGCTCGTCCGTTGGTTTGTACGGCGCGTCAACATCCGAAGTCGCCGTGAAATGAATGCCAACGAATCCACAAACAGAATGATCGACGTTCCTTCGACCAGCGCCGGCCAAACTGTTGGCGGAACTGCTTCCGCATCCTCCTCAGTGTTCCCCCGAGGGAAGCTGCGGGCAATTTTTTTGAGAAGGATCCGGACTGTAGTAGATCATTTCGATAAGATCATCCCCACTGTGCGAACGGTACAGATTGTTCTGGAACCTACACCACCGCCAGCGATAACGCTAGAACATTCGACGGCAAGAGTATAAATGCCGACGCGCTTCGCCGCTTGTCAGTTGTTGATCGAAGGCCGACGCTCCGTTCGCCGCTATCAGTCCGAGACTGCTATCTGTGCGAGACTGCTGCTGTAATTGGACTTTCCGTTACCGGGCACATGTTCGCCCAAATAAACAATTAAAGCCCAACGCGAAGTCTTCTGTCTTCGGCCACGTCACGACCCCGTGACAATATCAAGGAAGGTATAAAGGACCACCGCAACCCGATTTAGACAAGCCTTTTAAGGACGCTGATATAAGAGCAGCCATATTTAGTAACAAGAAGAACACAGCCACGGGTGCAGATAAAACCACCAATGGTATGATCAGGAAGCTAAATGACGAAGCCATTGAAGCTCTCACAAAATACATAAACAAACATTGGCTCGCTGGAACTGTCCCACCAGGATGGAAACAAGCGATTGTGGTCATGGTGCCTAAACCAAGAAAAAAACTTGCCATTGAGAACATGAGACCTATCTCGCTCACGTCCCGCTTAGAAAAAATCTTTGAAAACTGGTGAACACCAGGCTCCTCAGCCATTTCGAAAACAACCTCATGCCTGAAACAATGTTTAACTTTCGCCCACACCTTTGAGCGCAAGACTTTCTACTACTATTAAAAGAACAAGTATTACTGGACATCTCTAAGGTTGGGGAAAACGTCGTTATGGCAGTTGATATGAAGGGAGCCTGTGATCACATCAGTCACAAAGCAATACTAGATGGTCTGCAGGAAGCTAACTGTAGATAACGAATTTTCGACTACGTCAAAAGTTTTCTTACTCGCAGGACTGCAACAATCAAGCTGGGAGATAACGAGTCCGACATAATTTGACCTCCAAACAACGGAACACCCCAAGGAATGGTCATTTCGTCGACACTTTTCAACGTCACCGTGACAGGCCTTGCAGAAAAACTCAAAGATATTACCGGTCTGCAACATGCGATATATGCAGACGATATCACGGTATAAACAACCACAGGCAGCCTAGCAGAGAAAGAAGATAGGTTACAACAGGCAGCTAGCACCACAGAAGAGTGCGCAAGGATACGGGGTTTTCAGTGCTCAGCCGACAAGTCAGAGCTCATTCGCTTCCGGAAGAGGAAAGCACGGAGAATCGACCCGAATCTAAAGCTAGAAGTCAAGCTCGACAGAAGTATTACGAAGAAAGATACCGTATGAATACAGGAATGTGGCTTCAAGCTGATCAGAGATGTCTGCACACACTAAATCAACTCATAACATCAGTACAGCAGATCTCACGCATAATCTCGCGAATACCAACAATTGCAAAGGCATGAGAGAACAAGATACCCTAAAATTGATCAAAAGCCTCGTCATCAGTGGCATTACATACATGCTTCCGTATCAAATATGAACGGGGAAGGGAAAGAAAAAGCAAACCAAATAATAGGAATGGCCTACAAGACAGGGCTAAGATTTCCGCGGAATACTTCAAATGACAAGCTACTGGCGCTTGGTCTTCATAACACAATTGAAGAGTTATCTGAGGCCAAGCTACTAGCGCAAGAAAATCGCCTTCTCCAGACCCCGATGGGCGGAGCCGTCCTAACAAAACTGGGGCGCGATACATTATTACAAAAACTCTAAGAAACTAAAGAAGTAACAAGCACACTTAGAGAATGGTACACCGTATACCTATACCAAGCAACATGAATCCTACTCTGCATGCTGGGAGACGAAAGGCAAGGGCTGACTACATTTACAAAATCACAAGAAGTTTGAACACGGCCAGATTCACTGACGCCGCGCCTTATCAGACCAATGCAATGAGATCTGTGTGTGCAGTCATCGACTATAGAGGGAAAATTACAGCCGGCGATTCAATAGATCAGGCGTCGACAACACAAGCAGGAGATGTTACCAGAGCATTCGCAATAAAAGAGGGATGGACGCGATGGACGAGATTTCTAAAAAGCCTGCAGAAACTATCGAAACGGCAAACTTGGAGCACAGGCGCTCCGTATATTGGTTCGGACAGGATGGGACCCCACAGTAAAATACGTACAGGCTGTGACTTGGGCACCGGGGCACGAGGGCTTGATAGAGAACCTGCATGCGGACGAGGCGGCTCGAGGCTTCACAAATCACTGAGCCAATCAAGACAATGAAATAGATGACCCTACACCCCCGGACCCTTGTTTTAGAACAATTCTAAAGTACTACAGAGAAAATAGGCAGCTGTATCCACGTCCTTAAAGCAAGCCCAGCGCTGTGGAGGCAACAGCACTAAGAAGAATACAGACTAATACTTACATAAATTTGCAAACTCTTCCCCTGATCTACCACACGGCTTTCAGGGATATATGCCCGTGTTGTGGAGCCACCCCAACACTCTTTCACATCACGTGGGAGTGTGCAGAACACGATGAAGAACACAACACCAATGGAACATAGGAGGAATGGGAGGCGCTGCTGTCTAGCCCAGTCCTGATGGATCAGCTGCGACTGATCCACAGAGCTGAACGGATGAAGTGCCCTCGCCCGTCGATGTGCGAGGGCACTCACCACGTCTCCTGAGATTCCCGTTGACCGAGCAGTAGCAGGAACAGTTTTATTCAAGCCCTCAGCCCTGAACGGTGCCTTCATTCTAAGAAAACGCTTGATGCTGGCGTCTGCGCTACCGTCGTGGCGTGGTGTCGTCAAGGTGTGAGTCAACAGCCACCAAAATATTGTGCAGCCTACGTGTCCTCCCGGTAGTGCTGAAGGAGCTGCTTGAAGTCATGGAGCTCTGCGGCATCCCCGTGTCCGTCCGAATTTCTGCTGACCGAGGGCACAGCACAGGATACCTGCACGGTGTGGAAGCTGACCTTGCGGTTCACTAGCTGCTGCAGTGCAATGAGTCCAGCGTCCCGGTGGTGTCTGCAGTATGGAGCGGAAATGCAGTAACGCTGCAGTTCGCTGGCCCTGTCGCACCAGAGCACGTAAGCCTCTTTAAGCTGCGTTGTCGGGTGCGCCTTGCTAGGCCGCGTCCATTGCAGTGCATGTAGTGTGGCTGCCTTGGTCACGCAACAGCCACGTGCAAGTACGCCAAACGCTGCCTACGTTGTGGTCAGAGTCAGCCCTTCACAGAGAGCTGCGGTGCCATAGAATATTGTGTAAACTGTGGTCTTAACCACGCAGCAAATCCAACCTGTCCTAAATAGCAAGAGGCACGCAAGGTGGCCACCATCATGACCTCCTCTTCAGTGCCGCTTTGTAGACGAGCTGTGCGCATCATGGTACAGAAAGAAGTCATCCACAGCTGCACCAAGTACCAATCCCTGGCCGGCAGTAGGCCAGTGCCCATTCGGAGCCACTTAGTGCTCCTTCCAATGCATCTCCTGTTACACCTGCTGTGAAGCTGTTCGCCGAGGCAGCGTCTGAATTGCGGCATGATCCACGAAACGCCATCATCGCCTCACTGCAGCTCACTCTGCGGTCAGTCGGTGAAATCCTCCCATCGGACAGTCCGCTGAAAGTCATCTGTCTCCAGGCCGATGGCGTGCAGTAAACATCCAGCCATCATGGCTTGTCAAGGGCCCATCCAACGTCCATGTGTTCTCCAGTGGAACACCAACTCTTTGCGGTGGTGGCACTTCGAACTTAAACATCGTTTGCTTCAAGACGAGTACGATTTACTCGCTCTGCAGGAAGTGTAAGTCACTGGCGAGACTCCACGGCTGCCTGGGTTTGTCGGTTACTGCACTACCACATCCTGCACTGTCTCCGGATGCTCCGATGAGCCATGTCTGTTGAATAACCATCATCAAGACGCTGCTCGATTTGCCGTGTACGTGCGTACCTCTATCACACGCATGGTTGTCCGTGTTGGTGACCTCGCAAGTGGCCCGCAGGAATGTTGTGCTGTAACAGTGCGTCTAGGCTCCCGGGAAACCACTGTGGCCAGCTTCTATGTGCATCCCAACAAGCCTTGGAATGCTTCCAGCCTGCTTCCCCTAGTTGCTCGCCTGGGCCGTAATTTTCTTCTCTACAGGGACTTGAGTCATCATACTGTCTGGGGTGGAGACAGCTGTTGCGCTCGCGGCCGAGCCACTGCGGATGTCATCCTTCGAGCAAGCCTCAAGATTTTCGAAAACTGGGGAGCCCACCTTTGTGCGCAGAGGCGTGCGTACTGCTATTAACATTAGTGTCGCAACAGAGCATCGTGAGTGCACCTAGTTGATCAGTCCAGGCACCTGGGGATCAGATGACTTTCTGATTTTCCTGAACACTAACACAGTGCCATCTCCCAGGAACCGAGTTTGCTCTACGGTCAATTGGGATCAATTTTGACGACTCAATGCGACTCCTGCGGAGGGCGACTTCCTGCAGCATGTACTCGACAGTGCTAAAGCGGCTACCGTCTTGTCGATAACCAAGACCAGACGTCCCGTTCTTGAACTCAAGCAGCAACAGATATGGGCAACGCGCAGAAGGGCCGAGCACCGTGCCATCTGCAGTTCAGCGGCAGAAGATTGGACAGCTTTCAGGTGACTCGACGCCCTCTGTAGACGCCACGCAAACCGACGATAGAAGCGAAGCAGGGATGGTGTCTGCGCTAGCATCTCCAGCTCTCGACGCACTTCAACTGCGTGGAGGCTTCTGCGATCGCTGCAGCGTGGGCCAGCCATTCGTCAGCCTATAATGGCCGTGGCCATCTCTCTAGACCTCACGGAGCTCACTCTGGTGGGCCTCATGGCGAGTAAATTTGCAACGAGACCACCGGGACTACCATCAGAGGCCCAGCTCTTTGACAGACCAGTATGAATACCCCATTTGCACCACCCTGCCTTTACCATTGAGAGAGTGGCAGCTCTGTGCAACGAACCGTCCCTGCCCCATGAACTGACCGCGTCTCTCAATCGCTTGAAGTGGCGAAGCACACCAGGACCGGACGCAATTACGTTCCAGATGCTCCGCAATCTGGCAGATAGTGAGAAAGCCCATCTGCTAGAGTACTTCAATGACATCTGGAAAAGTGGACAGCTACCAGAGTCCTGGCTTGCTGGCGTCATCGGGCCGATCCGAAAAGTGCGCAAGCCAGCGTCGACAGGCCTGTCTCTCTTACCTCAGCCGCCTGCAAGATGAAGGAAGCAATAATCTTGGCCGCCTCGAGTGGATTGCTGGGGCCCTGGACTAGTTTTCCGAGCAGCAGACTGGAATCCGGTGCCACCACTCACAGAAGACTCGCTTAGTGACGTCGTCTCGGCACTGGAGCATGCAACAAGCATCAAAGAGGTGGCCCTTTTAGTGCTTTTGGACGTGCAGAATTCCTTTGATGGCCTGCTAAACCAGGCAGTCATGCAGGCACTATCAGCTCTGGGTGTGCATGATCGCATGCTGTGCTTTGGGCAGGGCTTTCTGTCTGGCTGATTTTTCTGCGTGAGAGTTGACCATATGCTCAGTAATCCACAACCGTTATCGACAGGGGTGCCACAGGGTTCTGTACTGAACCCCGTCTTATTCAACATTGCATTGGCACGCCTGCCAGCTGTCGCTCCTTCCGGCCAGCGCTAACCAGTTCAATGTTTAATATGTGCTGATGACGTCGCCTTGTGGAACTGGGGCCCTACCAGGAATCTTCAAACTGTCCTATCTAGCCTGCAGAGTACACTGAATGTTGTAGTCGTCCATATCGGATCTTTAGGTCTGCTGTCTCTCCAGCCAAAATTGAGGCATTGCTTGTGCACTGCAGAGCTACAACACGCAGCAGAGTGGCCAGTGTTACCATCAAGGGCACCAGAATATCGTTGAAGAGTGTGGTGATTTATCTCGGGCTTCGCATCGACCACCGGCTGTCCTGGCTCTGGCAGTCAAGGAAGCCTTTGCTTGATGAAGAGAACTCAGAAGGCAGTGAATCACACCTTCGTCAGTGGCCACGGCTGGTCACCATCCTGGGATCTTCGACTTTACACAGCAGGAGCAGCAACATCACGGCTTATGTATGCATTTACCGTGGTAGCACTTTCTCGGTGGCTTTTGGAGCGCATCGAGTTGCTGTATATGGGCTTCATTCGCTTTGGCCTTGGCCTGCCGTGGTCCTCTCAAATCACAGCCACCCTGGTAGAGGCGGGTGTGTGGCCTCTCTCCCTGATTTGGAAGCAATGTGGGCTTCCACACATTGATCGGCTAGCCCATGTGCTTGATCGGTGCTCCCTGGCTTGCCAGGCTACAAAGTCGACCAGGAATGGGCGAGCTGCTGCAGATCTATCAAGCAGCTGTGGGACCGGTGCCACCAGCCATCCCTCTTCCTCTGCCAACAGAAAAACCACTGGCTATGAATACTGGACTGGGAGGGCCCTCCAAGCGTCGCTCACCGATTTGGGCATTCAAGCAGGCATCTGCCTCCAAAAGAGAGGAAAGGCTGGCTGGAAGGCTATTGCGTACATGGACGAATGCGTCATCCCAGACACAGGCTCGGCCACAGCTTTCTGCGTTATGTCAGCACTTGGTTGGACGGTCTCCTACCGTCTGTCTTTTGCGGCCTGCTATACCACTGCAGACACGGCCGGTCTTCACCGTGGCTATGGCGTGCGACTCAACAGCTGCGTTGCTGGCCTTGGCAAAGCCGGAACGGGCAGACTTCGCAACGCAGATACTCGTCAACAAACTACATGCTCTCCTTGCCAGTGACGTCAATTTTCGTCTGCTCTGGGTCCCATATTATGTGGAAAATCAGAGAGGCGGGCAGGTTGACGCCCTGGCGAAAGAAGCACATCACTGCGCCGTCCTTGTGTGCCGTACCGTGGTCACCTAAGACTTTTCGAGGCTCACATTGAGAAGCCTGTTGCTAAGCTGCCACCCTGATGATCGTGTAGCAAGGATGAAAGCACCAACCCGTCTGCCTGACCGGGGTTTCACCAGGAGGGAGTGGTCCCTGCTACATTGGTTACGCATCGGCTGCTCCAAGCAAGTGGCCTGGCGTCATCGGCTAGGCAGAGCCTCGTCCCTAGCGTGCACTGCGTGCAGGGCAGACGAAATCGTCGAGCACCTGTTGTGTGTTTGCCCAGCGCTTTGCACACAACGCGGCGTCTTGCTCGCCGCATTTCGTCGCCACTGTCTGCCCGTGGCTATACAGATGGACCTTCTCTTTCCTTCACGGCACCACACCCAGGTCTTCAAGGCGGTTCTTCCTTGAGTACACTGGACTAGACAACCGGCTATAGAAGCCGCCCGCCAAGTCGTTGGTCATGGACGCCATTTCTTTTCTTCTCTCTTCTTCACGTCTCTAATGCCCTCTTCCACCACCTCCCTACAGGCGCTGAGCCGTACTCCAATGGGGGCTGCATAAGTTGCGTCTTTTCCTTTCCTGAACCTCTCTCGAGCGTTAATGAACCTCTATCTAGCATAGCGTTAATGCGGGACCAGTTATGCCATAGTACTGGTGTGTGCGAAACAGGATGAAATGATCAATACTGTCAAATGCTTTAGTAAAGTCGACGAAAACAGATCCTGCGATATTACCATTATCAATGAATGATCTGATTTTGTTAGTGAAACAAGCAATTGCAGTATCAGTGGAAAGACCAGCCCTAAAACCAAACTGACAAGGAGAAAGTATGTTAAGTTTGCCTAAATATTTACATATTCTTATTTCAATTGGTTTTTTCAAAATTTTATTCAGAAAGGGAAGGACAGATATGGGCCTGTAACTGCACACGCTGAGGGTATCACCTTTTTCAAATACTGGCAGTGCTTTCGCAACTTTTAATTTATCCGGGAAAACACCGTTCTTCAAACAGCGGTTAAAAACGTGGCTTAATATAGGCGCTACAAGACATCTTACAAGTTTGATGTGCTTTGAATGGATGTTGTCTAACCCAGCTCCGGTAGCTTTTAATCCAGAAGTAAGTGAGGAAATTTCAGAAGCACATGTAGGAAAAAGAAACATCGACTGAGGACTGTGAGAAAACAGAGGTACATAGTCTGAGGAGAAGGGGACTGCAAGGCTAGTGGAAAAGTGTACATTAAAGGCGTTGGCCACGTCACTGGCCGCAGTGAGGGTGACTTTGTCGACACGAATAGATGTCACTTTTCTGCGCGACTGAATGGAATTGAAAAATTCTTTTAAAAGCTGCCCTTTTTTCCCTGAGTTATGTCCACAATTCTGTAGTTCCCGCTCATAATAACTTTGTTTAACCTTTATCAAAAGTGTAGCTAATGTGCTGGAGTAAGTTTTATAGCGTGATTTTAAGCGTGAATTAAAAGGCTGACGTTTCGTCTTTTTATATAGGTTCTCTTTTTTGCGAAGAGATCATATCAGTGATTGTGATAACCGAGGGCACCGTGGGTCGAAGTAGCGTCTGTTAGATGATTGTAATGTAGTTTACCGCTCAACTGCTGAATAAATAGCGTCGTAGAACCTGGTCAAGGCCTCTTCAGGATGATTGGCGGCATATACACAGGACCAATCTTCAGCGGCAATGAGCATACAGTACTTGTTTGAATCAAAGCGATACTTTTGACGTATTAAGTTGCTACGAGTGATGATCTGTTCAAAATATAGGAATACAGGGAAGTGATCTGTGATGTCACTTTCAATGACTCCAGCATGACTGACGTCATCAATGTTTGTGAGGATGTGATCGATGGATGACCGTGAGCCGTTATCAGAACAGCGTGTTGGTACAGATATTGGCGATTTAAACCCAAAACTATGAAAACAAGTCTTATACTCGAGAGAGTAGAATGGTTAGAGGAATCTAGGTAAATCAAAGTTCATATCACCCATAATTACTATATTCTTGTACTCAGCGGTAAGTTTATCAAGCAAGTGATGAAGCGCATTACAAAAAGCAGAGGGGTCACCGGAAGGGGATCGATAGATAGTAGCAAGAATAGTTTTTCGTTGATTCTGACAAAGAGCCGGCAGATCAATTTCCCAAACAAAGAGATTCATATTTCGCCCCATTTAGGTTTAAATCAATGCGCCTTTTATACAGAATGCTGTTTGATATAAAAATAGTGGAGCCACCATGACGATCATCAGTTCGGTGAGCATATTCGCTTACATAACCGGGAAAGCCATACGAGTCCTTATGACCAGGCGATAACCAAGTTTCGGAGCAACAGATAGCCGAGAACTAATGATTAGGGGAAGCTAGTAGAGCGGTAATACTGTCATGATTTTTAGGAAGGCTACGAGCATTGAAATGAATCGAAGAAAAACCCCAGTTCTGCGATGAAATGTTATTAAAGTCAACCGGAAGAAAATAAGTCATTATGTTTTCTTTTTTTCAAGCTTACGTTATTTCACGCCTATGCGCTGAACACATGTAGATCAACATCACTGACAATTTTGTGCACCACACTATCGAGAGTTTGTCTTACCTTAATAACACAATTGTCAGTCCACAGAAAAGCCCACTTCATTTGTTTCTTGAGTGCAAGTCCTTTAGAAAACAGCCGCTTATTATCAGACGTAAGGTGCTCATTAACGTATATTGGCTTTTCTTGCGCTGCCGAAAAACCGAGCAAGTCTGTTTTGGGGCGGAACTTCCGTCCCTTCTTCAGAAATTCTGTGCGCATGTCACGCGAGCAGAAGCGCACAATGATGTTTTTGTTATTTATGTGGCGCGTCGGTACTCTGTGTACAGTGTCGATGACCTCCGGTTTGATAGGACAACCGACCTTTTCGCCGAGAAGCTCGACAATGTTTCTGCAGTTTTCGCCTTGCGTTGTTGGAACACCTCTTACTTCCAAATTATTGAGGTGAGAGTACTGTTCCAAATGTCTAATGTTTTGCAGCAGCATCTATTTGTTTTCGTTTAGGTGCTTATTGTCAGATATGAGGCCGCTGTTTTCCGACTTTGCAGCCTCAAACTTACTGCTCATGAAAACCATGGCTGTTTTGATGTCATCAACCTCGGATTGCAGTTTGTTGACACTTTCAGGGTGACACCCAGTCACTGCAGATTTTACTGATTCCAACGTGTTATGAACGGTAGCTAATTTTCTTTCAATTGACACCTTAAAGTCCTCAAACTCTTTGGAAAGCGATGCAACGGTAGGTGCCATACCAAATGAGCGATCAGAGCACTGCCGTCAGGGAGGAAAATAAAATAAATGAAACGTAAGAGTGAAGCACTTGAATCACCTGTGTAGGAAAGGTAGACGAATTAGATGACCGAAATACAGCAGTCCGCAGGCTCTTATCGCTCACTCAAATGATGCTGCTTGATAGCCACGGGGCAGCTTAAGCATCCTGAATACAGGCACAGCAGCGACACCAGTAGTGAAACAGCAGATAGCAGTAGTTGATAGAATCCAGTTGCTTGCAAAACACGTGTTGAAGTTGACAGACGTTGTGTGGCAACCAGCCCCATTTAAGATGGTGACCGCATTTAGTTGGTCGCTACTCAAAGCAGGTGATGCGACTGTATCTTGAAGTGATGCCGAATCGCATACAGCTTTAAAATGTCCGTGCTTACCACACACAGGACCAGTTCTGTTCCGAGCCGGACACTGAGCAAAATTTGCTAAGTGGCGAAGTGATTCACAACACAAGCAAAAGGACAGCGGCGATTGTGCAGGAGAATGTGCAAAAGAGCTCCGAGCTCACTGCTGGCCTTGCAGAGGCGAAGTTGAAGGCGCGGATGCACACTCTTTGCGGCCTCCTCACCCCCGCGAGGCAGAAGGGCGGTAGGGAGCCTTCATGTGCGCGCACATGAAGGCTCCCCAAAGGGCGGTCATGTTGAGTGCTGCGTTGAAGCTGGGAGGAAGGGAAGCCATCTTGGCCTTCCCGCCTAAGCGGAGAAAGAGGGCAGCCTTGTTGGCTTGACCCTGGAAACGAATGGGCGCCATGAGGTCCCGCAGCAGAAAGTTGCTGCACCGAAAGCGGAGTGAACTGCTCTAACTGCACACGCACAAGTTCATCCTCTCGCGTTATGGAGAGTGCTTCTGAAAAAAAAAATGATGGATGAGCCTTTCTGAAGGACTCGGCAACGAATATTATCGAATGCGACGCCATTAAACAGTTGTTGCCTAATGATGTTTTTTGAAGCCCGCCGAACCCGCAGGATGCTGCTAGCGACCGGAGACTAGCCATGAAGTCTACAACGGGTTCGCTGGGGAGCTGATGACTCTCTTGGAAGCGGAGATGCATGACATTATGACAAGACGCCTCTCTGAAATTGTCGTCGAACAACGTGACTGTGGCTTAGAAAGCGTCAGACAACGCAAGCGTTGATTGATTGATTGATTGATTAAAACTTTATTTTTGTCCTGAAAAGACGCAGGGGAGACCCCGCGCCACCCAGATAATCCCACGTAGGGACCGTAAAGCCGAGCTTGGCGGCCGGTTCACAGTCACTCTGGACGGCCAGGGTTTGATCCTTAAGTTCGGGGTTGCGTAAGAGCGCACCCCACCTGTCCTCGCTGGGGGTGGGGCTGATGGCTTCACATTACGACAACACACGATTGAATTGGGCTAATAGTCAACAAGCGGGGCAATCCGCACTTGGATACCGTTCAGGGTAGATGGCATGAAGAACCGCAGGGTTAGGATACACACTCGCTTGCAATTGTTTTAGGGTGACTGTCTGTGCCCTGTACAAGGCAGGGTGTGGAAGAGAGAATACCCTTCTTTACAGATGAAGTGCTTTGTTAATTCATTGAACGTAAGAAAGGGTTCCCAGCGAGGCAGAGGGACTGCGGAGGTGACGCGGTCAGTGAGTCCTCGAGCAGCCTCGTGTGCGCCCTTGTTCGGCTTAGAGGTAGAGCCCTCAATCGACCCCAGGTGAGCGGGAAACCAACTGAGAGAATGGGGCGTGATACTCTTGACGCTTTCGAAATGGGGAGGGCCTGAGGGGCTACCATCCCAGTTTCGTAGGCTTTGATAGCCGCCTTCGAGTCGCTGCATATTGACTCTCTGCGACTATCTAGCATAGCCAGCGCAATTGCAACCTGTTCGGCTATGACGGGCTTCGATGTGCGTACCATGGCGAAGCAAGTTAGCCTGGAGTTTGAGTCGACGAAAGGAACAGCGAATGCCTCTTGTTGGACATATTGGCAGCATCGACAAAGCTTGCATCAGTGGGGTTGCTACATACGTGCCCGAGCAGAGCTCTACCCCTGACTCTACGCCGGCCGACGTTGTGCGCAGGGTGCATATTGCGGGGAATGGGTGCGATGTGCACTTGAGACCTATGTTTCTGGGAATCTGCATGGAATCGGGGCACTGGTCAATAGAGTTGAGGTCCAAATCATCGAGTATCTTGCAGCCCGATTTGGTTCGCGAAAGCCTGAGCAGGTGTGAGCGCTCTTGCGCCTGTATTATCTCTTCGAGTTTATTGTGAATACCGAGCTTGAAAAGGCTTTCAGCGCGAGTGCCTACAGGCAAACCGAGCGCGAGCTTGAAGACCTTTTTTATGAGAGAATTGAGCTTACTTTTCTCTGCAACATGCCAATTATAAATGGCCGCCGAGTACGAAAGGTGGCAGAGCACAAACGCATGTATGATGCGGATGAGATTGTCTTCCTTGATTCACCGGTGTCTGTTGGTGATCCTCCGGATGATGCCGAGAGCACTTTTCGTCTTGGTACTGACCTGTCTGAGTGCAGCTCTGTTAGCACCGTTGGAGTGAATATACATTCCTAATATTCAGAGCAAATCCACCGGGCAATGGGGCCCGTCACCAGTGAAAAGCCATATTTCATATCGAGACGCAGGTTTCCAGTCACGGTGGCCGCCAATTCGGGGTCTTTTCTTGTACAACAGAAGTTCCGATTTCGATGGGAAGCACCTGAGACCGGTGGGACGGAGGAAACGTTCGGCCACGTCGATTGCGCGCTGCATGACTTCCTCAACTTGACTATCGCTCCCGTCGGCGCACCAGATGGTTATATCATCTGCGTAGACGGTACGATTGATTCCTTGAGTCTTCGCGAGTTCCTTGGAGAGCCCGATCATCACGGTGGTAAATAGTGTTGGTGAAATAACTGAGCCCTGAGGCGTGCCGCGTGCACCGAGGTTGATCTCTCGTGAGAAGTACTTTAGGATCTTGAGCTTGGTAGTTCTCTGGCAAAGAAAGGATCTCACTAAATCGTAGACCCTCTTCCCTAGCACTAGGCTGGCAATCGACTGGAGAATGAATTTCTGAGAAACGTTGTCGAAAACCTTCTCCAGGTATAATCCAAGGATCGCTCTGGTTCTCCTGTGCTCCGGTCAATGATCTGATGCTTTATCAACTTCATGGCATCCTGTGTCGAGAGGACAGCTCTGAAACCAATCATATTGTGGGTGTTCATGTCATTGGTCTCGAGGTGCACCTTGAGCCGGTTCACAAGGGCGTGCTCTGCGACCTTACCGACACAGGAAGTTAAGGAAATCGGTCTAAGATTATCTATTCCTGGTGCTTTACCAGGTTTCGGGATTAGAACTGTGTAGGCCGTCTCCCACTGTGCGGGGACCTTCCCACTGCGCCACATCTCATTATTCTCTTCCATAAGGAATTCGAGGGAGTCACCATCAAGATTCTTGAGCATCCTATTGGTTATGCCATCAGGGCCAGGGGCGGATTTGGCGTTTAGGGAAAAGAGAGCCTGTCGGATCTGGCCTGGTCCAACTCCAGCACGTCACACCCTGCGTAGTCCGGAAACTGTGTGGGTGCAGAGCTATCCGTGACTCGCAGATACTTCTCTATAAGCTTGTTGAGAACCAATTCGTCCGGGGTAGAGTCAGTAGCAAGATGGATGCCTCGCGCGAGGGTTCGTTTCTGGCTGGACCTGGTGCTGCCCTGATCGAGAAGGTGTTTGTGAAGACCCCAGCTCTTCTCAGATCTGAGCTGACCCTCGATGCTCTCGCAGAGCTCATGCCATTGTTGTTTACACAAGGTTTTGCAGTGCTCCTATATCGCCCTGTTAACCTCAGAAACCTTCTTGCGGAGCCTCCTATTATGCTTCTGTCCCTTCCACCTCGTGAGTAGAGCTTGCTTGGCTTCTAGTAGGTGGACCAACCGGCTGTCCATGTTTTCAACATCGAGGTCAGTGACGACCTTCTTGGTCGCTGCCGTGGCGTCATCTCTGATTCCTCTGTACCATCCTTCAAAGCCTGTCCTACCGTCGGTGCTCTCAGCTCTGACTTTGAGAAAAACGCCGCAGTCGACCACATTAATTTTTTTCGTTCTAAAGCGGGCAATCACGAAAGATACCTCGATGACGTAGTGGTAACTTCCGAGGTCTAGAGCCGTGTTGACCCACTTGACCCCACCCACCCCGGACCTCACAAAAGTGAGGTCCGGAAGGTATCCCTGCATGTGGAGTTACCTCTCCCAGTGGGAAAATCCTTGTCAGTGATAAGAGTCAAGTCGGCTTCTGTCGCAGTCTGCCATAGCTCGCGTCCCTTCGGGGTATCATACATGTATCCCCACACGCTGTGTGGGGCGTTGAGATCCCCTACGACGACTAGGGGGTAACTACTGGCCATGCTCACAGCCCTTTTGAGGAAAGAGTTTGCTCTCACTCGGTGATAACTGGGACTGCAGTATACGTTGAGAATAAAAAGGCTATTTCTTCGAAGACCCTTGTTGGGTGAGTTCATTATAATTTAAGTCATTACGTACTCAATGCCATCGGCAACTGCACTGAGGTCACGCGATAGGTAATTGTACCTTTTGCTGATACGTGTGGCAACTCCCCTACCTCCTGAATGTGATGACGCTACTAGGTAACCCTCTAGTTTGATGGGGGTGTGAGACGCAACTTCCTGTACAGCGATGATTTGGGGCTTAACATCGAGAGTTCCTAAATATTGCTGTAGAATGGACTTCAGAACCCGCCGCAGTTCCATTGCCAGATTCTGAAGTTTTCGTCCACACTGTCCATGTTTAGGATGAGGCGATGGTTGAGCAGCGATAGCGGCCCGGAGGATCGCGCCCTCAGTCGATGGCGCTAGTACATTTCGTTGTGTTGGGACCTGCAAAGGGGTTGGACTGAGGTCTCTCCTCGTATAGACCTCTTCTACCTTGCTTATGCGTTCACTCAGTGCTCCTAATCCCATCTTGGGGTGCGCCACGGCTTCTTGAATTTTCGCTAAGGCAGCCTGCATGTTGACGAAGGAAACCTTGAGTTCCGACAGTGTTTGCCGCCTCTTCTTCTTGTGTGTTCTCAACCGCTCGGCGCTTGGTTCCGCTAGGCCTGTGAAGTGCCTCAGACGTATCCATGGTAACCGGGGCTCGGGCGGGCTGCGTCGAAGGGGTAGAGGACGCGAGCTTTCTAATCTCCACCATCTCCGCAGCTAGCCTGCTCATTTATTGCCTAAGCTGCGCGTTTTCTTTCTCAGCTGCTCGTTAGCTCGTCGCATCTCGTCGAGCTCACTCATGTGGGGAGAACCGCGATTCGATTCGTCGCCTCTAGGAGACTCACGTCTTCCTCGGGCCTTGTCGGCCCAGGAAAGCGTCGGCTTCTTGCTGTTAGAGGTAATGGGCGTGCGGAAGCGGGACTTGGTCGGCCCCGACGAAACGTGCCCCGGCCTTGAGGTGGAGCGAGGCTGAGAATTGTAACTTCCCCGGGCCCGTTCTGTCGACATGGAGCGCGAGCTGGAACATCCTCTGGAGGCACCATGGCACTTGGATCCGGAGCAGCCTCCCGAGCGTCCCCTGGAACGGGGGCGTCCTCTGCGCTGAGCATTCGTGGTGGGTGACGAAGACTGGAACTCGTCCGCAGTGTGGAGGTGACGTTGCGGGGACGGTGACACAGCACCAGCCATTCTGGCATGCTCACTGCGACGACGGCGCGCACTGTACGGGATCTTAAACCTTTGAGGACAGTCTTTGCAAGCCGTGTGATGCTGGCCACCACAGAGTTTGCACTTGGGAGTACACACGTGTTGCTTGTTGGGGCTTTCGGCACCATAGCCTCGGCAAATCGTGTCCCCGAGAGTTGGGCACACGTCAGCGCGATGACCAAGACGGCCGCACGCATTACACACGTTGATTTGTTTGCGGTAGAGTGAGCACTGCATCAGCACTGGCCCATACCTGCCTAAGTTCGGTACACGTTACCCGTCGAAAGCAATGATGACCGTGCCAGTTTGGGCTATTTTATTGGCTGCTAAGCGAGTGGATTATTTGTGTTGACAATCTTCGAATCGATGACGTCAGGGCCGTCTTGAAGCGGGACGTTGTGAATCACCCTTTTGTGAGTGGGCTGTGGGGCAGTCTCATAGGCACTTAGTTCGTGCACCTTGCCCGAAATGAATATTTGCTCCATCCGAACGTATCGGTCTGCGTTTTCGCGCTAGGGAGTACTGGCACAAATCTTATCATTTTGCTGCAGATTCGGGCATAGAGTATCCTGGCACAAATCTTCCTTGCTTATGCCAGCGGCAACAAGTATCGCGTCTGCCACCGTAGCGGCGCCAATTTTCGAGATATTGATTCCACCTATCGGCCGGATCACAATCTTGATGTCGTCTTGAGGAAGGGAGGGCATCTTTCCCGCCCTTATTACTTTAGACTTCAGCGCAGCGCCACTCGATTTGCCGTGGCGTGTGCCCGGCTGCGACGATGGCGCGTTAGAGTCAGCAGTGCGTGTTTTGGTGCCAGCTCTTCTGGCCCCAGCGGACTGCCAACCTTTATCTTGAGTAAACTCTTCTTCTGAAATATCCTCTCCGTGCACTTCATACTCCATCGTGAGCAAAAAATTTTGCGCACCGGGCCTCCCAAGGGCCAGCCGCAGGTGAGAACAAGCCCAGAAAAAGTGCGTTCTCCCAAGCCACTCGTTAGGGTTAAAGAGGGCACCGCTCCCCAAGAAAAGAAATTGTTCCTAACTTGACAAAAACTCACTTACTGTGGTCAAATATGCTATCGGTAGGATCCTGATGACTTCTCGGAACCGATGTCAGCAAAAGTTCATCAACACTTGAAAAAAAAAACTCTAGAAACACAGATTTTGTTGCGCGTCCACAGGAGCCGTACGAAAGCAGCCTTCCATTCCGCGTCTCTCCTCACGACGCAGGCGTCTCTGACGCGCTAACGTAACTCAACGTGTGAAAGAGTTTCAGGCCGGCGGAGCCAAATGTGTCAAACAACAGGGCCTTCCGCCGCTCTGGCTTGCGGGCGTCTTCCCGACGGCATACACGCACGCTTCGGAAATGAGCTTTCAATCAGCTTAAGGGATGACCGGATGGCTGGGCGTGGAGAGAAAAAAAATTCCGCCATATCCACGAAGTGAATGATGATGAGTGGGCGAAGCTCCGGAGGAAAACCTGGTAAACCATGAATCCTCTGTACATTTTGCCCACTCGATTTTATTACATCGCTCCCCCTAGCGTACGTCGCCGCACTAAATCGAACGATTGCCTTCAACCAATGACACGCGCCATATGTGACATCATTCCTATTTTATAAGATCTCGCGTCTTTCATCAACTACAAGTACCGCTTTCTAGTTTTTAGCATCTTGCATCTTTTCATCATCAGCTACAAGTACCACCATCTAGTAAACACTACAAGAACTAAACGAGAGGTGGCTACATACAGGAGACGGTACCGCCATCTAGTGAACACTGCAAGAACCAAACTAGAGGTGGCTACATACAGGGGACGGTACCGCCATCTAGTGAACACTGCAAGAACCAAACTAGAGGTGGCTACATACAGGGGACGGTACCGCCATCTAGTGAACACTGCAAGAACTAAACTAGAGATGGCTACATACAGGCTACAGGGGACGCACAGCCCACGCCCTAAGGAGCTTCGCCCTTAAAAGCGGTGGAGGTATCGGAGACGTCATCGCAACTGGGAGACTCTACACCAACAAGAAAAGAATCGAATGCGAAATGAAAGACGGTAATGCGAAAAGAGAAAAGTCTGCAGAGTCGAAGGCAGGAACGAACGATGCGATGCGGCCGCTCGCCGAGGAAAAGGTAGAAGAGGGGCAACGCAGTGGTCGCTACGGAGAACAAAGACAAAGGCGCGAAACGCTGAAGTAGCGTCGCAGCAGAAGGAATCGTTGAGGCGGACCAGAAGAAGGAAACTAAGAAATAAAGTGTCCGTAGTTTACCTGATCGCCATTGTTTTGTCGGGGTTGGCTGTGGCGGTGACGCTGACGAAGAAGAACGAAGGCCGCAGCCGACCGACGCCGCCGGCGGCAGCCACCCACAACTTTGGCGCAGAGCCGAGAGAAGAAGCACGTCCGTATATAGTGAACTAGAATATGATATTCTAGTTCACTATACCATAGAGTTTCCTAATATACACTCGTGGGAACTCTGGCGCTAGTGTCTACGGGAGCTGCTATGCACGGCGCTTCAGCGAGCATGGGAATGATGGGTGGTACACACATTTGTCTAACCTTCGTACTTTTGGCATGCTTCTGACTCCGTTATGTGTTCGTGTGGCTTGCAGCTGTTTTTTTCACGAAACAAAAATCAGCAAATGTTCAGCAAATAATTTCAAAGCTTATTTTTTCAAATCAGGTCACGAACTTCAGAAGGGTTCGTTCTTTTCTTCAAAACGAAACCGTAACCAGCAAAAAACGAAGCCTCAAGTACGATTCGCCGCCCGCAAGTACGAAGACTAGGCAACGCAGAAAATTGGCTCACGCAGAAAATTTGCACGTCTGGTGTTTTTTCATAATCTTCATCATGGAAACTCCACATTTGCTCGAGCTAACCTTCTGCCTGCTCCCAATGTATCTACTCGGCGAGACCATGTTCATAAAATAAAACCAATATTTGCGCGAACGAACTTGTATCAAAATTCGCCGCTAGTGTTATCAATTACAGAATGGAATTCCTTGCCCTCATCTCTAGTGTCGCTTACAGAACCAACTCTATTTCAAGTTGCCCTAACAGTGTTTTTCGATGGAAACCCTCCTTAGCCTAATATATTCGCATATCTTGTAAAAAAACTACAAAAACATCGCCCACATTAAAATTGCCTAAACGCAAACTTGTCACTACTGTTGTATTTGCCTTGTGTATTTTTGTCCCAAACTTTCTCGTTACCGCTTCGCATTGTGCTCTATTTTTATAATGTCACCTAAAGTATTTCATGGTTTTGTGTGCATTTTTACCATTATATGTACACACCTCGTTTTTGTAAACTCACTTGCATCCCCCCCTATGTAATGCCCTCTTTGGGCCCTTAGGGTATTTGTATAAATAAATAAATAAATAAATGTGTGTACTATCCATCATTACCATGGTCGCTGAACGATCGCAGCGCTAGAGTCTCCTCTAGTGAATTTTGGGAAATTCTATGTGCTATATGTCTGTCTCAAGTCACCAATTCCTTTATTTGCAGATATTCACATTTAGTAAAAAACATTTCCACACGAGGCGCCACATTACAATTGAAACAGAAACCGAAACTGAAAACAGCACGGCACAACAGAGAGGTCCATATTGGTGGCTGTGGCGGGTCGAATTGTGGATGCCACGCTGGCCATGGCTGGAACATGGCCACGAATATTGGAGGCAGTTGTGCAGTGGCGGTCACTTGTCCATGTGTCCGTGGCCACCAATTGTAGCGACGTGATGGCGTCCGACGTACACGTGCTGTGGTCGCAGGTTGAATCATCAGACGAGACGTACAGGGAGCGAGATGCCGAAGTAGAACAGCGACCATGGCGTCCAGCTACCCAGAAGCAAACGAACATTCCCCGCTCCGCGCTTCACGAGGCACCCGCGCTCGTCATCTTTTAGGGGCGAAGCTTCTTATAGCGGCACCCGTTCGTCCCCCGTAGTATGTAACAAGTATAACAATCTGACCTCCAAGGTGGTGCCGGTGAGAGACTTCTTCTGTGCGTTGTTGAACAATAAAAAATAGTGCTCAATATACATGTCAATGGCTGCTAATGGGGAGTAAGAGACAGGAGCATTCGGGTTTTAGTTAACGCGCAGGCTGCGATCACCATTAGCAGCCATTGGCATGTACATTGAGCACTATCTGACAAGAAAGGGTTGCTACGTTATACTCGCTGGGTGCAACCCCCTTAGCTTTAGAAAGGTTTAGCGAGCATTGAGCCGCAGTGCCATGAATACAATGAACTTGTATATACCATGAATGAACTCGAGGTGGTTAAAAATGGGAAGTAGATACGAAGCGCAAGCCGTAAGAAAGTAAAAGCCGAATTGTCTGCCTCTCATTTCCCATTTGCAGCCATTGGCATGTACATTGAGCACCATCTGACTGAAAAAGTTTGCTACGTCATATTCGCTGGGCGTAACCGCCTTGGTTTTCGAAAGGTTTAGCGAGCGTTCGGCCGCAGTGCCATGAATACAGTGAACTAGTATATGGTATAACTATCAGTTAAAGCGCCCGAAAAACAGACATGAAGAGAGGACAAGCGCGTCTATTTTTTCGTGCGCTTTAACTTAGTTATACCATGCATATCCAACTAGTCCAACTTTCGATTCTGTTGGAACTAGTATATACCATGAACTCGAGGTGGTTAAAGGTGGGAAGTGGACCCGAAGCGCAAGCCGTAAGAAAGTGTGCGTGTGCCACCTCTCGTGTAGTCCTTGAAATCTCCGTTGGATGGCGGTGCTTCTATATGGGGAATATATGAAAAAAGGTGCGAGATGGTGGTACTTGGAGTGTTGAATAGATGGACGAACGGAGACATAGACAGATGCATGGATGGACGCATGAACGGATGCAGAGGCGGCTGCATGGACGAACACAAGGACGGAAGCACGAGCAGACGCATGCACGGACGGGCTGATGGATGCATGGACGGTCACACTGACGGACGCATGGACGGACGGAAGCAAGAACGAATGGACGGACGAATTCTTTGCCCCACTCTCCATCATTCACTCCGTGGATATGCAGCCATTTTTTTTTGCTAGCCGGCTGGGCGCCTCTAGCGTTACGCTACATAAAATTTGCTGCGCAACCAAGTGAAACCAGCGCGTGCGAAACAACGATTGAGGTACATATTAGGTGTGTTTGTAAATAGAACACTCAGAAAAAGAGCTACGAAGTTCTCTGCGCTCGTTGGACGCATCGCTGAACCGCCATGAAGTGCTTGCTGGTTCACTCGCGAGAAGGACGATGAAAACAAGAGCACACTCAACAGCTCCGCGGTCTATAAAGATAGTCTATAAAGGTCCATAAAGTTCCCGATAGTCTGGTCACTCTAGGCAGAAGAAGTCTGGTCGCTTAGATCGAACGCAACCAGACTCGTTTCCTGTGGAAGGAGCTCGTTCGCAACCGGTGCCGGCAGGTCCTACCCCCGCTGCTACTTCAAGGGCACCTTCGTGCTTCCTCCTGTGGGGGGAGCGGCAGGATCGGGTGGTGCTGTTAAGCCTATTAACCTGATGTCTCTTTCTTCTCCCGGCCAGGTATATTCTGCCTGGTCGGCTTCCCTTCCTAACAGTGATTTGCCAATCGATCTCTTTTTGCGCTGTGGTCTGAAGAGCGTTCCTGTGGCCCTGATTCCAACCAACGGCGAGTCTATTCACATGAAAAATCCGAAACTAATTCAGAATGAACTCCGGAAGATTTACAATTATTACCAAATGATTACTGAGGTGCGTCAATTTGGGCGTGGAGGCATCCTGTGCTGATCGCCGGACCAGGACAGCATCACAGATCTTCTAAAATGCACAACGTTTGCCTCAAATCCGGTGAGCTGTTTCGTACCTGTTCATTTGGCCTGTGTGAAGGGACTGGTTCGAGGAGTGGACTTGAGCTTTACGCCGCCCGAAATACTTGAAATGTTTGTGGCCGCAGGAGCAGTCTCTGCAATTCGATGCTCGCGAAACGTTGAGAACAAAAAGGTCCCCGCAGAATCAGTGATTGTGACCTTTGCCGGCATGGCTCGACCAACCCAAATTAAGGCATGGCCACTAATTTATCGTGTAGATGCACTATCCCCTCGTCCACTGCAGTGCAAAAAATGCTGGCGGTATGGGCATACTATCAAGAAATGTAGGTCGGATGTGAGGTGTCGCACTTGTACTGACCAACATAAACCCGACAAACGTTCAACCCAAGAGGTGAGATTCTGTCTATGCAGAGGAAATCACGCGGCTGACGATGAAAGTTGCCCCATGAGGACATGTGAGTTGCAACTTCTAGAGATCATTGAACAACGATGCTCTCGGTGTGAGGCCCGATCTATTCTTTCTGAGTGCTCACGTGGCTATGCCTCCGTTGCCAACCGGGCAAGCCAGATGCTTGAGTCGTCGTTGCCTGATTTAATAACATCAACGGTGGAAAACGCCATGACGAAACTTATGGAATTCTATTCGTGAGCCTAACGAAGTCATTGGCACAAATAGTGAGCACTCAGTTGAATCAAATATCGCAGGGAGGTAACCAACCTACCGTGCCCCTTCTCTACCTTCACCAGTTAAGGTTACTGATATTCCATCGAAACCAGGCCCTTCGAAGTCAAAGCCAGACACGCCGAACACTGGCCATAGAATAATTATGCCTCTTGTACAGGACCTAGATTGGAGCTCGGACTCCGATTCTCATGTCTCACAACCATAACAAATGGACTCTGACTCAAGAAATATGAAACGACGTGCTTCTCTTGAGGCACAACGGTCCTCACTTAGTCATAAATCAAGAAATAAGAGATATCAGAAGAAAAACCCATCAAAAAAGGATTTTTAAAGGATAGCATCTTAGAGAAAGCAATGAGTGCTGCTGGTATCTCTTCAAATTGGGAATTTAAAAGTAATACAGTGGAATTGCCGCTCCATTTTTTCAGCAGCTACAGACTTACTACAACTTTGCGATAATTATTCCCCTGATATTGTTTGCTTTACAAGAAACTTGGCTTGCAGAAAATAAGTATTTCAGGATTAAAAAATACCGCACATTTCGTCTAGACCACCCAACTTGGGGTGGAGGTTTGGCGATATTTATCTCAATTAGATCGCCCATAGAGCTAAAATTATTCATCAGTCATTGGCTTCAGAAAGCGTGATTTTAGCTATAAGCGCATTACTTTTCCTGGGTCCCTCCCACTCTGATTATTAATGCTTATTTTCCTGCGGGTGTTTTAAATTCTTCCATCCTAGATACTGCAGTTCAATATTGCAAAAAAGATATTCTATTAGTAGGTGACTTCAATTCTCATCATATTTCTTTGGGTTTTAAAACTGATCTGAATGACAAAAGTTTATGGAATTGGGTGAACATTAATAACTTTATACTGCATAAACACAAAAACCCCTACTTTTATGTGTAATCAGTCCTCCTCGGTGCTTGATCTTACTTTTTCTAACGCTAAACCACTCCATCTTATCATGGTCTGTGATTAACTCGGGAACAAGTAGTGACCATATGCCAATATTGTTCGAGGTGGTATGTCCAACAACCTCCAAGAATAGATCTTCCGTAACACATGTACACTTTAATAATTTCGAGAAATCCTTACGAGGCGCTTTATCTAACCAAACAAATGATGCAGAACTAGACGCCATCAGAATTAGCGACATTTTAAAAGAGTCGTTAAGTAAATCAAAATTCACCATTGAAAGTTCTAAACCGTCTACCAACCCTTGGTGAAATGCGGACTGTTTGCGGGCTTATACACTAAGAAAGGCTGCATGGAAAAAACTAATCTTCAACCAGTGTCCCAGGAACTGGAGTGATTATAAGTATGCGGCCGCTATTTTTAAGAGAATCATTGCTAATGCGAAGGACAAATTTAACAACGACCGATGTGAGTTCCTGTCAAAGCCGGTCAATAGAAAAGCACTTTTTTCGCTTTCTGAGAACTAAGAGAGTTCTTCCGGTACAAAGAAACATAGAATTTGTAGTATTATCACCAGTTGAACTGAAGGGCCTTCTAGAAGATATAGCTCAGGACCTAGAAAGCCGCTTCACGACACTTCTCTCATACCAAGCCCAGTCCCCCCAAAGGGCTGAGAATATTGAAGATATTACGCCTGCAGAATCAGAAACGTAGTCAGAACACTACCCCATTTGGATCCTGGTCCTGATGGCATGACGACATCGGTGATAAAGTCAGTACATAAAATATACCCACTTGGCCTACTCGAAATTATTATAACTCACTTAGAAGCTCTTGGATGCCACGTGATTGGAGAATGACAAAAGTTGACAATCTGGTGTCAACTCTTCAATATACAGGCAACCGAAAGGTATACCACAAGGGTCAGTACTATCGCCCTTATAATTTAATGCACTACTTTGTATTATTCCCATACAGCAAGATGTACAGGTCTATGTGTATGCCGATGATATTGCATTTTTTGCTGCGTCGGCGGACATTCACACATTGTACCTGATTCTGCAGACATACATGAATAGTATGAAAACGTGGCTGGAGGATATCAACCTATGCCTCAATACAAACAAAAGTACAATCATAGTTTTCGCGCAAAATGCCGCAGTGCGAATTTCACTAATTTACCGACAGGACGCCATACCTCAGGTCGAGTCAGTTAGGTACTTGGGGTAACCTACACCGAAACACTTAACTGGAGTCCCCACATAGAAACATGGCTGCTAAAGGAGCACGTGCGTAGGAATGCTGCGCAGGCTCAGTAATTATCGTCCCGGTTTGCGTAGAGACGTGTTCATTATGATATATTGCATGTACATTCGACCAATATTTGAATTCGGCATTGTTTTGTTTTTCTGGCGCTCCGGCCTACAAAGTTTGACCACTGATTCTGATAGAACTCAAATCTTTACGCTTATGCCTAGGGCTACCCAAATATGTTGCCTACAGTATCCTATACGAAGAATCCCGCCTGCCTTCTCTTATCAAAATATTTATATTCTAACAGTACGTACATTCCTTAAATCTATGCATCATCTCAGCGGAGGGCACAGTATGTGTTCATTAACCAGCAGACCTCACTATTCAACCACCAATGGCCTAAATTAAGGTGTTCTCAAGTAGTGTTTACTCCGAAACTTTTGGAGCCCTTAAGAGTTAACCTTTGGGAAACACTTGTGCTCAACACTGTAGATGCAATTAGGATAGAATTTGACTATATATATCCCAAAATGCAAAAAAATACCATATCAGTACATAAATGGCATTTCGGAAGATCATTTGGCCAGTCTAGAAACATCCATTGTGATAGCGACTGACGCTTCGGTTTTATGAAGAGAAGGCTGGCGTAAGAATCGTATCATCCCCTCTTGATTGGGCTTTCTCAATTGGAATACTCGACTTTACACCTATTTACCAAGCTGAACTACTGGCAATTGTCCTTGCATTGCATAAAGTGCCGCAAGATCTATCAGCGCTGATTGTTCTAACAGACTGTTCTCGGTATGTACTGCCTTAAGCTCACGAACTTTTTCGCCTACCTTAGAAACTTTCTACTCGCCCATTCCTACACATATGTGACTCGTCCGAGTAGTTTGGGTACCAGGCCATAGAGCTTTAGCTCTGAATGAGCATGCAGATGCACTAGCTGTATCTTCCCTTAATTGTCCTGTTTTACCTATTTTGCCTACTTCGGAATAAATCACAGCAGCACGCTTTGAAAAACGCACAACGGCAATAACTTTAAAAAATCCCCTTTGTTTGTATCAGGCTTCCCACAGCTAAAGTTCTCTTGGAAGAAGAAGTGGTGTTCATCAAGAAGGAAGAAATAGTGATTACCAGGCTGCGTTGTTCGAGTCCCTTCATTGAAATTTACCTTCACAGGTCGGGTCTGGCACAGTCGC
>WOVY01014270.1:0-30424 GCA_013436015.1 Rhipicephalus annulatus | reverse complement strand
AGACGTCAAGACAGACGTCCAGACAGACGTCAGGACAGATATGTCCAGACAGACAGACGTCAAGACAGACGTCAAGACAGACGTCGACCACAGACGTCCAGACAGATGTCAAAGAATCACGTCATGACAGACGGTCAAGACAGACGTCAAGATAGACCAGACAGACAGACAGACGTCAAGGAAAGACGTCCAGACAGACGTCAAGACAGACGTTTAGACAGACGTCTAGACAGACGTCAAGACCAGACCTCAGGACAGATGTGTATTGACAGACGGTCTGACAGGACCTCAAGACAGACGTCCAGACAGACAGACGTCTAAAATGACGTCAAGAACTGACGCCATGACAGACATCAAGACAGTCGTCTATACAGATGTCAAAACAGACGTCCAGACAGACGTCAAGACACACGTCAGATAGATGCCCAGACAGACGTCAAGAGTGACGTCATGGACAGACGTCATGACAGACGTTAAGACAGGCGTCCAGACAGATGTCAAGACAGTCGTCAAAAACAGACGTCCAGATACCACGTCCAAACAGACGTCCAGACAGGCGTCCAGACAGACGTTAGACAGACGTCCAGACAGATGTCAAGACAGAAAGCCAGACTGACGACGTCATGACAGACGTCTAGACTGACGTCGAGACAGAAGTCCTGACAGACGTCTCGAATCACGTCATGACAGACGTCGAGACAGACGTCCAGGCAGACGTCCAGACACTACAGACGTCAAGACAGACGTCCAGACAGATGTCCAGACAAACAGACGTCAAGACAGACGTCCAGACAGACGTCCAGACAGACGTCAGAGAGACGTCAAGACAGACCTACGTCCAGACAGACAGACGTCCAGACAGACACATCAAGACAGACAGAGGTCTAGGCAGACGTCCAGGCAGACGTCAAGACAGACGTCCAGGCAGACGTCAAGACAGACGTCAAGACAGACATCTACACAAACGTCAAGACACATGTCCCGACAGACGTCTAGACAGATGTCAAGACAGACGTCCAGAAAGACAGACGTCCAGACAGACTTCAAGACAGACAGATGTCCAGACAGACAGATGTCGAGAAAGACGTCAAGACAGACACCAGACAGACGTCATGACAGACGTCCAGACAGACGTCGAGACAGACGTCGAGACAGACGTCCAGACAGACGTCTAGACAGACCTCAAGACAGAAGCAGACAGACCTCAAGACAGACATCCAGACAGACGTACAGACAGACGTACAGACAGATGTCCAGACAGACGTCAAGACAGACATCTAGACAGACATCAAGGCAGACATCCAGACAGACAGACGTCAAGACAGACGTCAATACAGACGTCAGACAGACAGACGTCAAGACAGACGTCGAGACGTCGAGACAGACGAAAGACGTCTAGACAGACGTCAAGACAGACGTCCAGACAGACGTCAAGAATGACATCTAGACAGACGTCCAGACAGACGTCAAGAGCGACGTCCGGACAGACGTCAAGACAGACGTCCAGACAGACGTCCAGACAGCCGTCAGGACAGACGTCCAGACAGACGTCAAGACAGACGTCCAGACAGACGTCGAGACAGACGTCCAGACAGACGTCAAGAATGACGTCATGACAGACGTCAAGACAAACATCAGGACAGACAGATGTCCAGAACAGACAGATGTCGAGAAAGACGTCAAGACAGACGTCAATACCGACGTCCAGACAGACGTGTAGACAGACAGATGTCAAGAAGACAGACATCCAGACAGATGTCAAGACAGACGTCCAGACAGACGTCAAGACAGTCGTCAAACAGACATCCAGATAGACGTGAAGACAGACGTCCAGACAGACATCAAGAGAGACGTCCAGACAGATGTCCAGATAGACGTCAGGACAGAGACGTCCAGACAGAGGTCAAGACAGATGTCCAGACAGACGTCCAGAAAGACGTCAAGACAGACGTCAAGACAGACGTCCAGACGTCAAGACAGACATCCAGGCAGACATCAAGAATGACGTCATGACAGACGTCAAGACAGACGTTAAGACAGACATGTCCAGACAGACAGACGTGCAGACAGACGTCAAGACAGACACTAGACAGACGTCTAGACAGACCTCAAGACAGACGTCCAGACAGACGTCTCGAATCACGTCCAGACAGACGTCGAGACAGACGTCCAGACAGACGTCGAGACAGACGTCAAGACAGACGTCCAGACAGATGTCTAGACAGACCTCGATACAGATGCAGACAGACCTCAAGACAGACATCCAGACAGACGTACAGACAGACGTACAGACAGATGTCCAGACAGACGTCAAGACAGACATCTAGACAGACATCAAGGCAGACATCCAGACAGACAGACGTCCAGACAGACGTCAAGAATGACGTCATGACAGACGTCAAGACAGACAGATGTCGAGAAAGACGTCAAGACAGACGTCAATACAGACGTCCAGACAGACGTGTAGACAGACAGATGTCAAGAAGACAGACATCCAGACAGATGTCAAGACAGACGTCCAGACAGACGTCAAGACAGTCGTCAAAACAGACATCCAGATAGACGTGAAGACAGACGTCCAGACAGACATCAAGAGAGACGTCCAGACAGATGTCCAGACAGACGTCAGGACAGACGTCCAGACAGAGGTCAAGACAGATGTCCAGACAGACGTCCAGAATGACATCAAGACAGACGTCCAGACAGACAGTCCAGACATCAAGACAGACATCCAGGCAGACATCAAGAATGACGTCATGACAGATGACAAGACAGGACATTAAGACAGACATATGTCCAGACAGACAGACGTGCAGACAGACGTCAAGACAGACACTAGACAGACGTCTAGACAGACCTCAAGACAGACGTCCAGACAGACGTCGAAACAGACATCAAGACAGACATCCAGACAGGCAGACGTCAATACAGACGTCCAGACAGACAGACGTCTAGACAGACATCAAGAGAGACATCCAGACAGACGTACAGACAGACAGACGTCAAGACAGACGTCCAAACAGACGTCAAGACAGACGTGCAGACAGACGTAAGGACAGACGTCAAGACAGACGTCAATACAGACGTCCAGACAGACGTCCAGACAAATGTCCAGACAGACAGACGTCAAGACAGACGTCAAGACAGACGTCAAGACAGACGTCCAGACAGACAGACGTCAAGACAGACGTCAAGACAGGCGTCCAGACAGACAGACATCAAGACAGACATCAAGACAGACGTCCAGACAGACAGATGTCAAGACAGACGTCCAGACAGACGTCAAGACAGACATCCAGACAGACGTCAAGAATGATGTCCAGAATGACGTCCAGACAGACGTCCTGACAGACGTCTCGAATCACGTCATGACAGACGTCAAGACAGACAGACGTCCAGACAGACGTCAAGACAGACGTCCAGACAGACAGACGTCAAGACAGACGTCCAGGCAGACAGACGTCAAGACAGACATCCAGAGAGACGAACAAACAGACATCAAGTATGACGTCCAGACAGACGCCATGACAGACATCAACACAGACGTCCAGACAGACGTCAAGACAGATGTCGAGACAAACGTCTAGACAGACGTCAAGACAGACGTCCAGACAGACAGACGTCAAGACACACGTCAAGATAGATGCCCAGAGAGACGTCAAGAATGACGTCATGACAGAAGTCATGACAGACGTCAAGACAGACGTCCAGACAGATGTCAAGACAGTCGTCAAAACAGACGTCCAGATGGACGTCCAGACAGAAGTCAAGACAGACGTCCAGACAAACGTCCAGACAGATGTCAAGACAGAAAGCCAGACAGACAGACTTCAAGACACACGTCTAGTCTGACGTCGAGACAGACGTCCTGACAGACGTCTCGAATCACGCCATGACAGACGTTAAGACAGACGTCCAGGCAGACGTCTAGACAGACGTCAAGACAGACGTCCAGACAGAACGACGTCAAGACAGACGTCCATACAGACGTCCAGACAGACAGCCAGACAGACAGACATCAAAACAGACGTCCAGACAGACGTCGAGACAGACAGACGTCCAGAGAGACGTCAAGACAGACAGACGTCCAGGCAGACGTCAAGACAGACGTCTACACAGACGTCAAGACACATGTCCAGTCCGGTGTCTAGACAGATGTCAAGACAGACGTCCAGACAGACAGATGTCATGACAGACGTCAAGACAGACGTCAAGACAGGCGTTCAGACTGACGTTCAGACAGACGTCCAGACAGACGTCAAGACAGACGTCCAGACATTCGACTAGACAGCCGTCAAGAAAGACGTCCAGACAGACAGACGTCAAGACAGACGTCCAGACAGACGTCAAGACAGACGTCCAGACATACGACTAGACAGACGTCAAGAGAAAGGTCTAGACAGACAGACGTCAAGACAGACGTCCAGACAGATGTCAAGACAGACGTCAAGACAGACGTCAAGAATGACGTTATGACAGACGTCTAGACAGGTGTCAAGACAGACGTCCAGACAGACAGACGTCAAGACAGACTCAAGACACACGTCCAGACAGACGTCAAGACAGACGTCCAGGCAGACAGATGTCAAGATAGACATCAGGCAGACAGACGTCAAGACAGACATCCAGTGAGACGAACACAGAGACATCAAGAATGTGTCCAGACAGACGTCCTGACAGACGTCAAGACAGACGTCTAGACAGACGTCAAAACAGACGTCCAGACAGACGTCAAGACACACGTCAAGATAGACGCCCAGACAGACGTCAGAGTGACGTCTAGACTGACGTCGAGACAGACGTCCTGACAGACGTCTCGAATCACGTCATGACAGACGTCGAGACAGACGTCAGGCAGACGTCCAGACAGACAGACGTCGAGACAGACAGACGTCAAGACAGACGTCCAGACAGACGTCGAGACAGACAGACGTCCAGGGAGACGTCAAGACAGACAGACGTCCAGACAGACAGACGTCCAGACAGACATCAAGACAGACAGAGGTCCAGGTAGACGTCCAGGCAGACCTCAAGACAGACGTCAAGACAGATGTCTACACAAACGTCAAGACACATGTCCAGACAAACGTCTAGACAGATGTCAAGACAGACGTCCAGAAAGACAGACGTCATGACAGACGTCAAGACAGACGTCCAGACAGACGTCAAGACAGACAGATGTCCAGACAGACGTCAAGACAGACATCTAGACAGACATCAAGGCAGACATCCAGACAGACAGACGTCAAGACAGACGTCCAGACAGACAGACGTCAAGACAGACGTCGAGACAGATGTCAAGACACACGTCCAGACAGACATCTAGACAGACATCAAGACAGACGTCCAGACAGACGTCAAGTCAGACGTCCAGACAGACGTCAAGACAGACGTCCAGACAGACGTCAGGACAGACATGTCCAGACAGACAGACGTCAAGACAGACGTCAAGACAGACGTCGAGACAGACGTCCAGACAGATGTCAAGAATCACGTCATGACAGACGTCAAGATAGACGTCAAGATAGACAGATGTCCAGACAGACAGATGTCAGGACAGACGTCCAGACAGACGTCAAGACAGACGTCCAGACAGACGTCAAGAATGACATCCAGACAGACGTCCAGACAGACGTCAAGAGAGACGTCCGGACAGATGTCAAGACAGACGTCCAGACAGACGTCCAGACAGACGTCCAGACAGCCATCAAGACAGACGTCCAGACAGACGTCAAGACAGACGCCCAGACAGACGTCCAGACAGACGTCCAGACAGACGTCAAGAATGACGTCATGACCGACGTCATGACCAGACGTCAGACAGACAGATGTCGAGAAGACGTCAAGACAGACGTCAATACAGACGTCCAGACAGACGTGTAGACAGACAGATGTCAGAAGACAGACATCCAGACAGATGTCGAGACAGACGTCAGACGACGCCAAGACAGTCGTCAAACAGACATCCAGATAGACGTGAAGACAGACGGTCCAGACAGACATACAGAGAGCGACGTCAAGTACAGCTGTCCAGACAGACGTCCAGAATGACGTCAGAGAGAGCTCCAGACAGACGTCCAGCCGTCAAGACAGACATCCAGCAGACATCAAGAATGAACCTTCATGACAGCCGTCAAGACAGGAACATTAGGACAGACATATGTCCAGACAGACAGACGTGCAGACAGACGTCAAGACAGACACTAGACAGACGTCTAGACAGACCTCAAGACAGACGTCCAGACAGACGTCGAAACAGACATCAAGACAGACATCCAGACAGACAGACGTCCATACAGACGTTCCAGACAGACAGACGTCTAGACAGACATCAAGAGAGACGTCCAGATAGACGTACAGACAGACAGACGTCAAGACAGACGTCCAAACAGACGTCAAGACAGACGTAATGACAGACGTCAAGACAGACGTCAATACAGACGTCCAGACAGACGTCCAGACAAATGTCCAGACAGACAGACGTCAAGACAGACGTCCAGACAGACGTCCAGACAGACGTCAAGACAGACGTCCAGACAGACAGACGTCAAGACAGACGTCAAGACAGGCGTCCAGACAGACAGACGTCAAGACAGATGTCAAGACAGACGTCCAGACAGACGTACAGACAGACGTCAAGACAGACGTCCAGACAGACGTCAGGACAGACATGTCCAGACAGACAGACGTCAAGACAGACGTCAAGACAGACGTCGACACAGACGTCCAGACAGATGTCAAGAATCAGGTCATGACAGACGTCAAGACAGACGTCAAGATAGACAGATGTCCAGACAGACAGACGTCAAGACAGACGTCCAGACAGACGTCAAGACAGACGTTCAGACAGACGTCTAGACAGACGTCAAGACAGACCTCAAGACAGATGTGTAGACAGACGTCTAGACAGACGTCAAGACAGACAGACGTCCAGACAGACAGACGTCTAGAATGACGTCAAGAATGAACGTCATGACAGACGTCAAGACAGACGTCCAGACAGACGTCAAGACAGACGCCAGACAAACAGACGTCAAGAAAGGACGTCCAGACAGACGCCTAGAATCACGTCATGACAGACGTCATGACAGACGTCCAGACAGACGTCAAGAATGATGTCCAGACAGACGTCCAGACAGACGTCAAGAATCACGTCATAAAAGACGTCAAGACAGACGTCAAGACAGACGTCAAGACAGGGCAGATGTCCAGACAGGACGTCGAGAAAGACGTCCAGACAGACGTCAAGACGACGTCCAAGACAGACGTCAAGACAGACGTCCAGACAGACATCCAGACAGACGTACAGACAGACGTACAGACAGATGTTGTTGCTCGCAATACACTGGCGTCGTACTCGGAGGGCGGTAACAGCCACAAATTATGACATTTTGATGAGTTAACATGTAGGGAAAACACAGACAAATTCTAAAGGTGATGCTATTACTACATAGCTAGAAACTATATAATGGGCTACGGCTATAAGTACACCCACCATCCTGGCGATTCCTCTCTATCACATCTGTAAATGGTATACTCATTTTCACAATCGAACACCTCTACACTTGCAATGTCAGGGGTAAGCCAGGTTTCCGTTAACCACTACAACATCGGCGACGCAGTCATCAAAAATTGAAGATAATGCATCCCGTTTGTTAAAACACTTCGTACGTTAGAATATAATACTGAGTAGTTACGATAAGTGGCCGAGGGGTGAACTTTGTTAGGATAAGAGCGTATCTTCGTTGGCATGCGTAGCGGAGGACGAAGCTTCTGATGAGTTCTGCGCATGTGTATGCGGCTCACAAACGCTGTCGGTCACCGGAGAGTACACAAAGCACTTTTTGTTGATGTAAAGCTTATTGTACTTGACGGTATACTTCTCGCCACTCGCCCTGCCGAATTCAAAAAGCTTCTTGCGCACGCTTCTTGTTGCGCGGCAGAAATCCTCGCTGATTGACACGTGAGACTCGCGAAAACTACTTCTAGACTGCAGTATGCTTTCTCGGAACTTAAAAGAAGCAAAATTTTACGATCACTGGTCGAGATTTGCCAACTACGAATCTGCCTAGCCTGTGCGCGCGGGATATGCAGTCGTCGCTACTTCCCAAGTTTAGCTTCAGAGTTTCATTGAGGATTTGGCAAACTTTTTCTTCTTATTGCGCCCACGTTCCGAATCGCAATCTTCTATTCCATAAAAAATCAAGTTTCTCGGCGAGAACGATCTTCAAGTTCGTCAAGGCGCTTGTTAACCGAAAGTACCTCCGGTAGCCGTTGACGATTCGGCTCGCTGTCTGAGACCCGGACACATTCCTCATCTGCGCATAATCTGTTGTCTAATTCTGCCACTTTTTGTTCAAGAGACACTTGCGCCTCTCTAACTTTGTTAATGGATTACATAAGTTCTTCGTGTTTGCGTCTATCTTAGAGTGCAGCCCCTTAATCAACGAGATTAACTCGTTGTATTGCTTCCCCGTATCTTCTTTTGGCGGGCCCGGGTTTCCTCAACATCACCGGACATAGCTAGAAGCCTAACGACATGAACGCACTCGCAAATGGACATAAGCAAAACTTGTGGGCATGGAAGTATCAGCAAACAAACGTTGTTTGTTTTTTTAGCACAGAGGGAAACCGGTGAACTAACCTGCACAATATAACAGAAGGGTGTCAGATGCATGTACATCTTTGCCGAAGTTCCATGCCCAATAAAGGGGCGGCCGAAGATCCAGCTCCTTATATAGCTGCCAGTTGATGCATCCGTCGATGCTGATAACTGTGGGGGGTCAAGCGCCGACAGGCATTCACGAACGCGCAAACCGGAAGGCTGGCAAGCGGGAAAGTCAGGTGATCGCATGGTTTGGTTGAAGCGCGTGTCCAGAAACGCTACCGGGTGCGCAGACGCGGCTCCGGGAAAAGGACTGGTAGATGAGGCAATGACGGTCGAGATCAGCACAATATAACAGAAGGGTGTCAGATGCGTGTACATCTTTGCCGAAGTTCCATGCCCACTAAAGGGGCGGCCGAAGTTCCAGCTCCTTATATAGCTGCCAGTTGATGCACTCCGTCGAAGCTGATAATTGTGGGGAGTCGAGCACCGGCAGGCATTCAGGAACGCGCAATCCAGAAGGCTGGCAAGCGGGAAAGTCAGGTGATCGCATGGTTTGGTTGAAGCGCGTGTCCAGGAAGGCTACCGGGTGCGCAGACGCGGCTCCAGGAAAAGGACATTTCCTAAGAATCGGAGTTCCTTGAAACCGAAATGACATTTCTCAGGTTTCAGTGATAAGCCAGCGGACCGTATTGCTCGAAATACTAATAGCAGCCGTCTTAGATGTTCCTCGAATGTTGGTGAGAAACAATGACGTCGTCGAGGTATACCAGACACGTCTGCCACTTAAGGCCTGATAGGACGGTATCCATCAGTCTCTGAAATGTTGCTGGGGCTGAGCACAATCCGAAGGGCAAGACTTTAAACTCGAAAAGCCCGTCAGGCGTAACAAAAGCAGTCTTCTCTCTGTCCCGCTCATCGACCTCGATTTGCCAATAACCGGTTTTCAGGTCCATCGACGAGAAGAAGCGTGCATGCCTCAGCCTGTCAAGTGAATCGTCAATACGCGGTAGTCGATATACGTCTTTCTTTGTCACGCGGTTCAGCTTGCGGTAGTCCACACAGAAGCGTAAGCTGCCGTCTTTCTTCTTAACTAGCACTACCGGTGATGCCCAAGGGCTTTTTGACGGCTGAATGATGTCATCATTGAGCATTTTCTGGACTTGTTCTTGGATTGCTTCGCGTTCATTCGGTGCCACGCGGTATGGGTTTTGTCGAATTGGCCTTGCTGTCTCTTCCGTTATAATTCGGTGCTTTGTCAGTGGCGTTTGATTTACCCTCGAGGTCGACGAAAAACAATCTTCAAACTGGCCGAGAATATCTAGAAGACTCTGCCTCTGCGCTGGCGATAAATCTGTGCTCACGTCGACAGGCAGTGGTGTTGAAGCGGCCGGTGTCTCTGCCTGTTGTACTGCGAAGCACTCGTGGACTTCTACAATTTCTTCGAAGTATGCAACTGTGGTACCCTCTGCAATGTGTCGACGCTCGTTGCTGAAGTTTGTCAACAGGACCTCTGCTTGCCCAGACACTACACTGACGAGACTTCTGGCAATAGCGATTCCTCGAGAGAGTAAAAGCGTCGATATTTGTTCCGCGACACCTTCTCCACTATGCTGCGTGTTAAACGTGACAGAGACGAGGCGGAATGACAACGGTGGCATGGTCACGTCGTCAATCACGCGCATGGGCTTGCGCTGCAGCACTGCGCTATGGTCCGCTGAGAAGGTCAGTACACCGTCCGGTATATTTATAATGGCACCGTACTCCCGCAGGAAATCCGTACCCAAGATGGCCTGTTTACAACACTCAGCAAGAATAACGAAGGTTGCCACGAATGATGAATCCCCAATCTTGATTCGTGCGGTGCACTTTCCAGTAGGTGTCAGCAGCTGGCCTCCGGCTCCTCTAATTTGTAGCCCAGTCCATTCCATTTTTACCTTCTTGAGTTGGTCGGCCAGATTCACACTCATTATTGAAAAGTCCGCACCAGTGTCGACCAGTGCAGTCACGTCGTGACCGTCAATTGAAAGTGTAATGTCGGCGGTGACAATCTCGTCTTTCGTCGGTTCATTCGAAATGTGCGGCACTTCATGCGGCGGTAATGGGGGATTTTCAAATCTTCCGCAATTCGCAACCTTCCCCCCTAAGGTTGCTGCTTTTAGTTTCCCCGGCGTGGACTGGGAGACCTTCCTCTCGCCATGTCCATGGTGCTACCTCTATTAGATCGGGAAAAATGACCTGGGGAGGGCGAGCGTGACCGGAACCCAGGAGAAACGTCTCGCGGGATCGTCGCGCTCGTTTCAACGTTGCGTCTTCCGTCGAAATAGCGCCGAGGGGTAAAGGACGGAAATCCTTGATACCCGGCAACGCGATGAGGACAATACCGCACGATGTGGCCTGCTTCCCCACAATGGAAGCACAGGGGCCTGTAGTCAGGGGTACGCCATATGTCGGTTTTGCGGAGTAGGGGTCGCATCGGCGTCGGCGTTTCCCTGTCGTACCAAGGCACTGTCCGGCGGCTGTTGCTGGTGGTACTGTTGAGGTGGCGGCACGTTAGATCTAGGCTGTCGACGGAGAATATCTGCATATGTTGGCCTAAATATTTCAGTGTTCGGTTCGGGAAGTGAAAGCGCTTGCCTTATTTCTTGGCGAACAACTTCTGGGACCGAAGCGATCGCGCAGTCATTCGGTGTGGCAGCGAGCTTCTTCACCTCTTCTTTTACAATTTCGCGTATCAGGTCACGCAAAGAACGCTCGTCAGGTGTCACGGTGGTCACGGCGGTTGGGCTGATTTGTCCGCTGTTGTTTGGACGGTCGTACTGGCGAAACCGTAGCTGTAGTGCGCATTCTATGGCGGTCGCCTCCTTCGAAAATTTGTCGACGCTTGAAGGTGGGTTCCGTACGAGACCAGCAAACAGCTGCTCTTTAACACCACGCATGAGGTGGCTGATCTTTCTGTTCTCGGACATATCGGGATCGGCTCGATCAAAGAGACGAGCCATGTCCTCAACAAACATTGCAACAGACTCGTAGGGCTTTTGTATCCGTGATTCAAGGAGTCGTTGTGCCTGCTCCCGCCTTTCGGTGTTTGCGAAGGTGCCCAGGAACTTCCGCCGAAACTCGTCCCACGTTGACCACACGCGATTCGTGAACCACGTGCGAGCCCCGTCTTGAAAAGGGAAATACACGTACCCCAACTTCTGTGCGGCGTTCCACCCGTTAACGTTGGCTGTGCGCTGTAACTCCTCAAGCCAGTCATCTGCGTCCTCATATGTGTTGCCATGAAAGTTCACAGGAGTTTTAGGGGTGAAAACAGTCACCTGTGTTGTGCTTGGGCTCGTCATGGTGGGGCAACTGCTTCCCGGCGCGGTCATGTTTTCCGTCCAAGGACTGAACTCTGGGCTCAGGCCTAACAGGCGGCGGCTGGCGCGGTGAACGGGTGTTTCGACGAGCGGAAGTCTTTGTGGACTAGATCCCGGGCTGTTGGAAGGTGTCCTGGACATGTACCAAGCTCCTCCACCAGTGTCACGATGCAGACACAGCAGGAGTTCGATATAGAAGAGCTCACTTTAATTAAAATGAAAGGCGCTCGGAAAGAGGACCGGGCAAGAGCTTCGTCTTCCTCTCTGGCTGTGCGAGCTCTCCTCTGCAGGTTGAATGCGGCAATATGTGGTGCTTTCTATGCCGATCTGCAGTGTTCCCGCGCGGGTTTGTTTAAAACCTACGCGAGGCTCCGTTTTCGGTTTTATTGGCGTGGAATGTACACATTCGTTCAAAAGTACCTTCGATCTTGCACAGAGTGCCAACGCTGCAAGCACGATCCTAGCCGTCCTACTGCACCAATGCAGCCGTTACCCGCGCCCAGTGCGACTATTAGACCGTGTATAATTGGACCTTAATGGTCCTCTGCCATATATATCAGCTGGGAATCGCTGGAGTATTGTAGTGATCGACCATCTCACGAGATATGCAGACACGGCCACTCTACCAGCTGCGACGGCACGTGACGTTGCGTCTTTCCTACTGCAACGTTTTGTTCTGCGTCACGGTGCTCCACGTGAACTTTTCTTCATTTCTTTCTTTATTTGTTTCTTTCTGTGCCAGTACAGAAAATAGAGCGAAGGCAAAAGGCTGAAAGCCTGACTAAGGGCCTTTGCTCCAAATACAGCGAGGCAGACATGCTGACATAAGAATTTTGCAGGATACAGAAAAAATACAAAAAGATACAAAATTACAAAAGGTGTATGTACAAATACTGTAACACATACAACAGTAATAAAGAGTTATTTCTGGTAAAAAATATATACATAACCATTTTAATGTTTTATATACCAATAGATATAAATTGCGATTTCTCATCACTATTGCAAGAGATATACAAAAATAACAATATACACAGGGAATCTTAGGAAAAGAACACACACATAAAAAGCATCAGATACTACTTAGGCAAATAGGACACATAGAACGATGGTCCAGAAAATTCAATGTTGTTTTCTATCAGTACCATCCTGATCATATGCTTCGAAACTGTACAACTTACATCTAAGAGGCTGTTGATTTTGTTTAAAAACGTGGGTATCTGAAAAGATGAGTTTTGTCGTCTGTAGATCGTTTGAGTCTTCGGAGTCCTTCTAGCGTAAGTACGAAAATCGTAGAGAACAACGAGAATCAAGTGAATGACAGAGTCTATTGCGTTTTATGTACTGAAATAACTTAAAATAGTAAATCTGGCTTGCTTTGAGCAGGCGATATTTCGAAAATAGCGGTTCTGTCCGCAAGTCCCGTATAGGGCCACGAAAGTATTCGAAGATTCTCAGAACCCTCTTTTGTAGAACAATCAATTTAGAATAGTTCGTTAGTGTTGTAGTCCCCCACACAAGAGCGCAGTAAGAAAGTCGTGAGTAGAAGAGAGTATAATAAAGGATGTTTTTTAGCCACAGTGGTATGAAAGAATTTAACCTGTATAAGCAGCCAATACTTTTACTTAGTTCTGACTTTAACTTTGCTATGTGCTCATTCCAAGATAAGTCTTCTTGAAAGCAGACCTCTAGGAACTTTTGGCTGTTAACTTGTTCTAATATGTGGCCCTGGTAAGTAATCGTCATATTAAAATTTCTTGGTTTATTCACGAGCGCGAACAGCTCGTACTTGGTCTTATTTGCGTTTAAGCACAACTTATTAGGTTTTAACCATGACGAGAGTCGATTCAAAAGCATTCACGTTCTCTTCAAGGTCGACAATTGAAGAACCCTCGAAAAAAATGTTTGTGTCGTCCGCGTACATTACTAGTTTGGGGCAATCTGGAATGTGACAAAGATCATTGATATAAATTTTAAATAGGAGGGAACCCAAAATGGATCTCTGCGGCACTCCTTTCTCGACCACCACGTAGTCTGATTGCACGTTATTTATGCTGAGCGACCGAGGCCGCGTCTTTCTCGCGGATGTTATTCAAAAACATTTTGTGGAATGCCATGTGATTCACCGCTGTACTACCGCATATCGCCCACAAACAAACGGCCTGAGCGAACATTTCAACCCCACTCTTCGGGACATGCTTTCTAGGGATGTCGCCTTCAACCACACCAACCGGTATCTCATCATTCCCTACGTAACGTACCCTTACTACATGGCACCTCAAGCGACGACAGGCTTTTTCTCTTCTCTTTACTCTATGGTCGAGAGCCATCATCTTCAATCAACACCATTCTCCCCTACCGACCCGACTCATCCAAAGGCACACCAGTTTCCGAAGCCACTCGGTATGCGGAAGAAGTTCGGCAATTAGCTCGCACCCTTACAACACAAGAACAAGGGCTACAGAAATTTTGTCACGACGATGGATGGTCCCACTACCAGCTTTCGCCCAACTCTCTTGTTTGGCTGTGGGTACCTCCCACTGCTGCTACTGGTACTTCTACAAAGCTCGTCAGCAGGTACCATGGTCCTTATCGCGTCATAGAGCAAACTTCCGCTGTCAACTACCTAATCGGACCCCTCACGCCCACTCCGGGCCTGCGTCACCGAGGCTGCGAAATCGTACACGTGGATCGTCTCGAACCGCATCACAAACTGCTTGTCCTAACGACACCTTATAACACCAAGTACTTAGCTCCATCTTCAGCGAGGAAAAATATGTAATGATGAATGCAGTGGGTTATGCAAAGCTCGGCAAACACATCGTCAGTGCTAAGCACGAGACGCTCGGTTGGATGTTGTCGCCGCTTTCGCTTGCTAGGCCTACGCTCCTACCTGGTCTCGAATAACAGTTCTGATTGTCTCAGTTCTTTATTACCGACGGAATACCTAGAATACAAAAGAGTGGTAGCTGGAAACAAAAACTCAAAACAAAACTACAGAAGGTTAAGTCCGGAATGGCGTGCCTAGAATCGTTACTAAACCAGTAGAGTAACTCAAAAAGTCCACCCTCTGTATTTCGTGACGCCATGTTGTGCCCCGCGATCTCCGACGACAGTGAAGCTCTGGCCGACTGGCACGCCCTACGCAATCTCCTGCCTCCGACAAGAGCTCTCGCTGAGTGGTGCCCCGTCCTTGGCCCCTGCGACCGTGTCCACCTTTCCTATCTTCTCCTTACTTCCGTCGCTCACTGTCCCTATTTCAATTTCAATTTCGTAATATACCGTCAGGGCTAACAAGGTGACCGAGGAACTTCAATTCGTTGTAACCAAAATGACATTTTTCTTGTTTCAGTGATAGGCCTGCCGTGCGAATTGCAGCAAACACAGATCTAAGTCGTTGCAAATGCTGCTAAAACGTTTGGGAGAAGACAACGACGTCGTCTAAGTAAACAAGGCATGCTTCCCACTTGAGACCGGAGAGCACTGTATCCATCATCCTCTGGAATGTCGCAGGGGCAGAACACATACCGAAGGGCAGCACCTTGAATTCGTACAGACATTCAGGCGTTATGAATGCTGTTTTCTCTCGGTCGCGTTCATCAACTTTGATCTGCCAGTAGCCACTGCGTAAATCCATAGAGGAGAAGTATCGGGCGCGTCTGAGGCGGTCTAGTGAGTCGACGATGCGCGGAAGCGGATAAACGTCTTTCTTTGTGACTTTGTTGAGTTTGCGGTAATCGACGCAAAATCGGAGAGTGCCATCCTTCTTTTTTACTAGTACGACGGGGGACGACCATGGACTGTTCGAGGGTTGGATTACGCCATCTTCGAGCATCTGCTTCACTTGAGAACGTATAGCCTCTTGTTCCTTTTGTGATACTCGGTAGGCGTGCTGACGTATGGGTCTCTCAGCATGGTCAGTGACAATGCGGTGCTTTACGGTTGGCGTTTGTTTTATCTTGGATGTAGACGCGAAACAGTCGCTAAACATGCGGAGTATACAGCGGATTTGCTCTTTCTGCGCACATGACAGCTTCGGATTGACATCGACTGTATCGGCTACCGCGGTGTCACTTTCAACAGCTGTAGAAATTGGGGCTATCGTCGTACACGCTTCATCGTCAATGGATTCGAAATGAGCGATAGTTGTTCGCTTGGCCAAATGTTGGTATGCTCCACTAAAATTGGTGACCAACAACTCAGTCATCCCACGTTTAAATTGAATTATGCCGCGGGCAACACAGATTTGCTGAGACAAGAGCACCGAAAGGTTGGCTTCAGCGATACCACGGCTGTCATGGTCTATGTCGCCCTGTACTGTAACGAACATACTGGTGCGTGGCGGTAGTGTGACGGTGTCGTCGACAATGCGAAGCGCAGTCTTCTGCGGATTGGTATCTCTAGACTTCGGGCCATAGTCGTCAGCAAACGTTACGAGGCAGTTTCGAAGATTTATAACAGCGCCATGCTCACGAAGGAAATCCATGCCAAGGATAACTTTCCGGGAGCATTCGGGAAGCACAACAAAAGAAGCAACGAACGTCGACTCACAGATTTGCAGCCTTGCGGTGCATCTCCCGATTGGTGCCAAGAGATGACCACCGGCTGTCCGAAGGTTCGGTCCATGCCCCCAAGGAGTCGTGACTTTCCTGGGCTCAGCCACAAGTTCAGCGCTGATAACTGAGTAGTCGGCCCCGGTGTCGACCAGAGCAGTCACTGGATGGTTGTCGACACGAATGGCAATGTCAGCAGAAACGAGTTCGTCAGCGATGTGTGGTGTCAGCTGAAAGGAATCGTCGAAGGGCGGTGGAAGGGTCGGAGGAGGCTGTTTTGACGATAGCTTAACAGCGGTCCCACCCCCGGAGGCCGCTGATTCTAGTTTCCCAGGCGTGGACTTGGGGACCTAGCGGATCGTCTCGCAACAACGTCGGCGAAAGTGGAGTATTGATTCGCGGACGTAGAGCGTCGAGGAGACGGAGAGCGTGATTGGCGTCGCTGAAGATTCGGAGACGGTAGACTTGCCAAGTATTCTGCGATGGCGCGGGGTCGTTCGCCGTCCCTGGGCCGACGAGCGTCTGGCCGAAATCCAGGTAGGCCCATCTGTCTGTACGAGCACTCCCGGTACAAGTGACCTGGCTCACCACAGTGGTAGCATAGTGGCCGATTGTCGGAAGCGCGCCACACGCTAGATTTCCGCAAATTAGGTCGCGGATTCTCATAGTGTGGTGGGCCAGAGAAGTACTGCGGCATCTGCGGGCAAGTCGGTCGTTGGTTTTCATAGCGTGGCCCGCCCGAGAAGTGCTGTGGCGTCTGCAGGCTAGTCGGTCGGGGGAAATATCTGGCTGCCGGTGCAGGAGTACGTACAGCTTCCGCATACGTTAGCAGAGGAGCTTCGGTTGGAGGTGGCGCTAATGGTCGTACCAGCTGCCGCACCTCTTCACGGACGACGTCTGTCAGAGCAGCCACTTGAGGCTGTGAAGGCACTGCTTGAAGCTTTTGCAGCTCGTCGCGTACAATGCTACGGACTAGCTCAGCAAGGTCTCTCACGTTCGTGACATCGGCTGTTACCAAGGGTGCTGACAGGCATGCAAGGTTGTCGGACCGCTCATACTGCGAAGACCGCTGTCTAAGCATTCGCTCCATTGTCGTCGCTTCACGGAGGAATTCTGCCACGGTAGCTGGTGGGTTTCGTACAAGTCCTGCAAACAGTTGCTCCTTGACACCCCGCATCAGAATGCGCACCTTTTTGTCTTCCGTCATTTCAGAATCCGCTCGACGAAACAGACGAGACATCTCCTCAACGAACATGGCCACGCTTTCATTGGGTCGTTGATTGCGAGAATTGAGGAGACGTTCGGCTTGTTCTTTCCGGTCAGCGCTACCATACGTGTTCCGCAGCTGAGCGCAAAACACTGGCCAGGTTGTCAGGGCGGCCTCGTGATTCTCGAACCATATACGCGCCGAATCCTCCAGGTAGAAATAGACATACCGCAGTTTTCGGTGCTCGTCCCACTCGTTGGCGACGGCGACTCGATCGTATTGGTCCAGCCAGTCTTCAACGTCTTCGTAGGGCTCCCCATGGAAAGGCTTTGGCGTTCGAGAGGCTGGTAGCCATGGTGCTGGCGGAGTCGCGGTCTGTTCAGTCTGGCTTGCAGTTGTCGCATATGCCATGGTTCTGGAGCGTTCCGGAAGAGGGCTGAACTGGGGTGGTAGGCCTAGTTGCCGCCGACTGCGTCGAAGGTTGGCTGTTTCTACTAAGGCGTCAATGTTGGGACCGAGATCTTCCTCGTGGTAACAGTGCATAGACTATTACTCAGCGCCTCCACCAGTGTCACGTTACAACGTAACTGTAACCTGCTGATACTGGCACAGAAGAATGTCAAACTGATCGAACAACGGCAGTACGATGATGATGATGATGATGATCCTTGACACTCTGGCGCACACCCACAAAGGGGGATCGGCCAAGAACCGGGCGGCAGGATCTTAACTAAAAGGCTAATGGTTTTTCAAAGAAAACGTAATTTTGGGCTGAAAAAAAAATATAGAAAGAAAAGCCGAAAATCGAAAAAGGAGTATATCTGAGCAGGGAACGATGCAGGCCATCAGATGCGATTTGAGACAGAGGTAATGGTGGGTCTAAAGTGATGTATATATATATATATATATATATATATATATATATATATATATATATATATATGTATATATATATAAATATATATATAGGCATATTAACATGGCAATCGCTTTGTTTCAATTATGTATTGAAATACCGCAGAGCAGACGTCCCTGTGGCATAAACCGAATTTAATGCTGCCAAACGTACGACTATTGTTTTTCTCAGCACGCGCATCTTTGTCCTCTTCTGAACAGCGGCACATACAAGCATGCCAGCATCTGTGGAAATAATAGTTTCTTGTACTAGTGGCAATATGACAGACGTCAAGACAGACGTCCAGACAGACAATATGACAGACGTCAAGACAGACTTCAGGACAGTCGTCAAAACAGACGTTCAGATAGACGTCAGGACAAACGTCCAGACAGACGTCAAGACAGACATCAGGACAGATCAAGACAGGCGTCCCGACAGACAGACGTCATGATGGACGTCCAGACAGACGTCAAGACAGATGTCCAGACAGACGTCAGGACAAACAGATTTCAAGACAGACAGACTCCTGAGAGACGTCTAGAAAGACGTCAAGACAGACGTCCAGATAGACGTTAAGACAGACGTCAAGACAGAAGTCAAGACAGACGTCCAGACAGACCGTTGTCAGGACAGATGTCAAGACAGACGTCCAGACAGGTGTCCAGACAGGCGTCTAGACAGATGTCAAGACAGACGTCAAGACAGACGTCCAGACAGTCGTCTAGACAGACATCAAGACAGACATCCAGACAGACAGACGTCCAGACAGATGTCAGGACAGATGTCTAGACAGACGTTAAGACAGACAGCCAGACGGACGGATGTCAGGACAGCTGTCCAGACAGACGTTGAGACAGACGTCCAGACAGACGTCTACAATCACGTCATGACAGACGTCAAGACAGACGTCCAGACAGACGTCATGACAGACGTCAACAATGACGTCCAGACAGCCAGACGTCAAGAGAGACATCAAGGCAGACGTCCAGACTGACGTCAAGGCAGATGTCCAGACAGACGTCAAAATAGATGTCCAGACAGAGAGACGTCATGACAGACGTCAAGACAGACGTCCAGACAGACAGACGTCTAGACAGATGTCCAGACAGACGTCCGGACAGACGTCCAGGCAGACGTCAAGATAGACAGCCAGACAGACAGACGTCATGACAGACGTCCAGACAGACGTCGAGACAGACGTCCAGGCAGACGTCTAGAATCACGTCAAGACAGATGTCAAGACAGAAGTCAAGACAGACAGATGTCCAGACAGACAGACGTCAAGACAGACGTCGAGACAGACGTCAACACAGACGTCCAGGCAGACATCAAGAAGACAGACGTCTAACATCACGTCATGACAGACGTCAAAACAGACGTCTAAACAGACGTCAAGAATGACGTCCAGACAGACGTCAAGACAGAAGTCCAGACAGACGTCAAGACAGATGTCCAGACAGCCAGACATCGAGACAGACATCAAGACAGACGTCCAGACAGACGTCAAGACAGACACTCAGGCAGACGTCAAGACAGACGTCCAGGCAGACGTCCAGGCAGACGTGAAGACAGACAGCCAGACAGACAGACGTCAAGACAGACGTCCAGAGAGACATCGAGACAGACGTCTAGAATCACGTCAAGACAGACGTCAAGACAGACGTCAAGACAGAAGTCAAGACAGACAGATGTCCAGACAGACAGACTTCAAAACAGACGTCCAGACAGACGTTGAGACAGACGTCCAGACAATCGTCAAGAATCACGTCATGGCAGACGTCAAGGCAGACATCAAGACAGACGTCCAGACAGACGTCAAGAATGATGTCAAGACAGACGTCCAGACAGACAGACGTCCAGACAGACGTCAAGACAGACGTGCAGAAGACAGACATCAAGACAGACGTCCCAACAGACGTCCAGACAGACGTCAAGACAGATGTCCAGACAGACAGACGTCAGGACAGACGTCTGGACAGTTTGAGTCAAGACAGACGTCGAGACAGACGTCCAGACAGACGTCCAGACTGACAGACGTCATGACAGACGTCATGACAGACGTCCAGGCAGGCATCAAGACAGACAGCTAGACAGACAGACATCAAGACAGACGTCAAGACAGACGTCGAGACAGACGTCCAGACAGACTTATAGAATCACGTCAAGACAGACGTCAAGACAGACGTCAAGACAGACGTCAAGACAGAAGTCACGCCAGACAGATGTCCAGACAAACGTCAAGACTGTTTTCAAGACAGACGTCCAGACAGACGTCTAGAATCACGTCATGACAGACGTCAAGGCAGACGTCAAGACAGACCTCAAGACAGACAGACGTCCAGACAGATGTCCATACAGACATCAAGAAAGATGTCCAGGCAGAAGTCTAGACAGACATCAAGACAGACGTCCAGACAGACAGACGTCAAGACAGACGTCGAGACAGACGTCCAGACAGACGTCTAGAATCACGTCATGACAGACGTCAAGACAGACGTCCAGACAGACGTTATGACAGACGTCAAGACAGACTTCAGGACAGTCGTCAAAACAGACGTCCAGATAGACGTCAGGACAGACGTCCAGACAGACGTCAAGATAGACGTCAGGACAGAAGTCAAGACAGGCGTCCCGACAGACAGACGTCATGATGGACGTCAAGACAGACGTCCAGACAGACGTCAAGTTAGACGTCCAGAAAGACAATATGACAGACGTCAAGACAGACGTCCAGACAGACAATATGACAGACGTCAGGACAGACTTCAAGACAGTCGTCAGAACAGACGTTCAGATAGACGTCAGGACAAACGTCCAGACAGACGTCAAGACAGACGTCAGGACAGATCAAGGCAGGCGTCCCGACAGACAGACGTCATGATGGACGTCCAGACAGACGTCAAGACAGATGTCCAGACAGACGTCAGGACAGACAGATTTCAAGACAGACAGACTCCTGAGAGACGTCTAGAAAGACGTCAAGACAGACGCTCAGATAGACGTTAAGACAGACGTCAAGACAGAAGTCAAGACAGACGTCAAGACAGACGTCAAGACAGACGTCCAGACAGACCGTTGTCAGGACAGATGTCAAGACAGACGTCGAGACAGACGTACAGACAGACGTGCTGACAGTCGTCTAGAATCACGTCAAGAAATAAATCAAGACAGTCTTCAAAACAGACGTCCAGACAGAAGTAAAGACAGACATCCATACAGACGTCAAGACAGACAGACATCATGATAGACGTCATGAGAGACGTCAAGACAGACATCCGGACAGACGTCCGGACAGACGTCAAGAATGATGTCATGACAGACGTCAAGATAGACAGATGTCCAGACAGACAGACATCCTGACAGACGTCCAGACAGACAGACGTCAAGACGGACGTCCAGACAGATGTCAGAAATTACGTCATGATAGACGTCAAGACAGAAGTCCAGATAGATGTCAAATAGTCATCAAAGCAGACGTGCAGATAGACGTCAAGACAGACGTCCACACAGACGTCAAGACAGACGTCAAGAAACATCCAGACAGACAGACGTCGTGGCAGACGTCACGACAGATGTCCAGACAGACAGACGTCAAGACAGATGTCCAGGCAGACGTCAAGACAGACAGCCAGACAGACAGACGTCTGGACAGACATCCCTACAGACGTCGAGACAGACGTCCAGACAGTCGTCTAGAATCACGTCATGACAGACGTCACGACAGACGTCGAGACAGACAGATGTCCAGACGGACGTCCAGGCAGACATCAAGACAGACGTCCAGACAGACGTCTAGACACACCTCAAGAATGACGTCATGACAGAGATCAAGACAGACGTCAAGACAGACAGATGTCCAGACAGGCAGACGTCCAGACAGACGTCAAGATAGACGTCCAGATAGACGTCCAGACAGACGTCCAGACAGACGTCAAGACAGACAGACATCAAGACAGATGTCAAGACAGACGGCCAGACAGACGTCCAGACAGACGTCCAGATAGACAGACGTCATGACAGACGTCAAGACGGACGTCCAGACAGACAGACGTCAAGACAGACGTCCAGACAGACATCCAGACAGACGCCAAGACAGACAGCCAGACAGACAGACGTCAAGACAGACGTCCAGTCAGACGTCTAGAATCACTTCAAGACAGATATCAAGACAGAAGTCAAGACAGACAGATGTCCAGACAGACAGACATCGAGACAGAGGTCGAGACAGACGTCCAGACAAACGTCTAGACTCACGTCATGACAGACGTCAAGGCAGACGTCGAGACAGACGTCAAGAGAGACGTCAACACAGACGTCCAGGCAGACATCAAGAATGACGTCATGACAGACGTCCAGACAGACTTCAAGGCAGTCGTCAAAACAGACGTCCAGATAGACGTCAAGACAGACGTCCAGACAGACGTCCAGACAGACTTCCAGACAGACGTCAAGACAGATGTCCAGACAGCCAGACGTCAAGACAGGAGTCAAGACAGACAGATGTTCAGACAGACAGACTTCAAGACAGACGTCCAGACAGACGTTGAGACAGACGTCCAGACAAACTTCTAGAATCACGTCATGAGAGACGTCAAGGCAAACATCAAGACAGACGTCCAGACAGACGTCAAGAATGATGTCAAGACAGACGTCCAGACAGACAGACGTCCACACAGACGTCCAGACAGACGTCAAGACAGACGTCCAGAAGACAGACATCAAGACAGACATCCCAACAGACGTCCAGACAGATGTCAAGACAGATGTCCAGACAGACAGACGTCAAGACAGACGTCCAGACAGACTTCCAGACAGACAGACGTCAAGACAGACTTCCAGACAGACGTCCAGGCAGGCGTCAAGACAGACAGCTAGACAGACAGACATCAAGACAGACGTCAAGACAGACGTCGAGACAGACGTCCAGGCAGGCGTCAAGACAGACAGCTAGACAGACAGACATCAAGACAGACGTCAAGACAGACAGACGTCATAACAGACGTCCAGACAGACGTCCAGACAGACGTCATGACAGACGTCATGACAGGCGTCACGACAGACGTCCAGACAGGCAGACGTCAAGACAGATGTCCAGACAGATGTCAAGACAGATAGTCAGACAGACAGACGTCAAGACAGACGTCCCGACAGACGTCATTACAGACGTCTAGAATCACGTCATGACAGACGTCAAGACAGACGTCAGGACAGACAGACGTCCAGGCAGACGTCAAGACAGACGTCCAGACAGGCGTCAAGGCAAACAGATGTCCAGACAGACAGACGTCCAGACAGACGTCTAGACAGACGTCCAGATAGACGTCGAGACAGACGTCCAGACAGACGTCTAGAATCACGTAATGACAGACGTCAAGGCAGATGTCAAGACAGACAAAAGTCCTGACAGGCAGACGTCCAGACAGACGTCAAGACAGACATCAAGACGGACGTCCAGACAGACGTCAGGACAGACGTCCAGATAGACGTCCAGACAGACGTCCAGACAGACAGACATCAAGACAGATGTCAAAACAGACGGCCAGACAGACGTCCAGACAGACAGACGTCATGACAGACGTCAAGACGGACATCCAGACAGACAGACGTCAAGACAGACGTTCAGACAGACGTCCAGACAGACGCCAGGAAAGACAGCCAGACAGACAGACGTCAAGACAGACGTCCAGACAGCCATCGAGACAGACGTCCAGACAGACGTCTGGAATCACGTCATGACAGACGTCAAGACAGATGTCAAGACAGACGTCCAGACAGACGTCTAGAATCACGTCATGACAGACGTCAAGGCAGACGTCAAGACAGACCTCAAGACAGACAGACGTCCAGAGAGATGTCCAGACAGACGTCAAGAAAGATGTCCAGGCAGAAGTCTAGACAGACATCAAGACAGACGTCCAGACAGACAGACGTCAAGACAGACGTCGAGACAGACGTCCAGACAGACGTCTAGAATCACGTCATGACAGACGTCAAGACAGACGTCCAGACAGACGTTATGACAGACGTCAAGACAGACTTCAGGACAGTCGTCAAAACAGACGTCCAGATAGACGTCAGGACAGACGTCCAGACAGACGTCAAGACAGACGTCAGGACAGAAGTCAAGACAGGCGTCCCGACAGACAGACGTCATGATGGACGTCCAGACAGACGTCCAGACAGACGTCAAGTTAGTCGTCCAGACAGACAATATTGTCACGTTACAACGTAACTGTAACCTGCTGATACTGGCACAGAAGAATGTCAAACTGATCGAACAACGGCAGTACGACTATTGTTTTTCTCAGCACGCGCATCTTTGTCCTTTTCTGAACAGCGACACATACAAGCATGCCAGCATCTGTGGAAATAATAGTTTCTTGTACTAGTGGCATTACCCCCCTTTCCGAAGGACATCGTCCCGATGTCATAGCATTATTGCCAGACGAAAACACGCACGATAAGCAGTGCACAATGGGGTGGGTGTTCACAATCACTTTGTGTCTACTCAAGGGTGTGTGAAGAATAGTCAGCGTAGGTAAAATGGTTTCATCCTCGAAACATGAACGACGTGTGGCTGTTGTGAACGGCGGGACTGACGAGCCATGTCCTCGTCAAGAACCTCGTAGTTCACTTCACTGAGATGACGGAGAACTCTATAGGGACCAAAATAGCGGCGTAACAACTTTTCTGACCGGCCCCATTGTCGAATGGGAGTCCACAACCATACTCGTTCTCCGGGTTGATAAGAGACATCGCGACGACGAGCGTTGTACCGCAATGAGTCGATGCATTGTTGCTTATGGATTCGTTCGACTGCAAGCTTACGAGCCGCGTCTGCAAGTCTGATAAATTCGTTCGTCTTGACACTAATTTGGTGTCTGTCTGGTAGAAGCATGGCATCCAGCATTGTAGTGACCTCCCTGCCATGAAGCAACCGGAATGGTGTGAATCCAGTTGTTTCTTGCACAGCGGTGTTGTAAGCGAACGCGACGTAAGGAAGGATCTCATCCCAGTTTTTGTGGTCTTGGTCAACGTACATGGATAGCATGTCAGCGATCGTCTTGTTTAGTCGCTCTGTAAGGCCGTTGCTTTGTGGGTGGTATGCAGTAGTTTTTCAATGTGTTGTGCCGCTAAGCTGCATGACGTCTTGTATCATCCGGGCGGTAAAAGCTGTGCCACGATCAGTTATGACAACTGCTGGTGCTCCATGTCGGAGGATGATGTTTTTCATAAAAAAGTGGGCGGTCTCAATGGCGGTGCCACGTTGTAATGCCTTCGTTTCGCAGTAGCGCGTCATGTAATCAGTAGCGACTACAATCCAGCGGTTGCCTTCACGAGACTTGGGTAAAGGTCCGAGTAGATCCATGCCCATTTGTTGAAACAGTTGTGTCGGAGGAGCGATGGGCTTCAAAAAGCCGGCTGGGCGCTGATGTGGTGCTTTACGGCGCTGGCACTTGTGACACGTCTTCACGTAATGCTTCACGTCTCGGCTGAGCTTAGGCCAGTAGTAGTGTTGGCGAATCCGGGCCAAGGTACGTGTATATCCCAAGTGGCCGGAGGAAGGCTCATCGTGACAGGCGGACAAGACATCGGCTCGTAACGCTGGCGGGACAACGAGCAGATACTCAGTTGCGTAAGGGTCGAAGTTTCTTTTATAGAGGATATTTCTGCGGACGCAGAACGATGATGACGAGCGGGCGAATGCTGGTGGTGGATGCCGGCGTACGGCCTTCGAGATATTCGATGAATTGTCGAAGCTCGGAATCGTTCTTCTGCTGTTCAGCCAAGTCGGATACACTAACCGCGCAGAGAAAACGGCCGTCGAGATCGTGATCACCTGGCGCTGTTTTGAGAGGAGCTCGGGAAAGGCAGTCCGCGTCAGTATGCTTCCGGCCAGACTTGTACACGACTGTCAAATCGAACTCCTGGAGGCGTAAGCTCCACCTGGCCAGACGTCCGGAAGGGTCTTTAAGGTTCGCCAACCAGCAGAGCGCATGATGATCGGTAACAACCCCGAACGGGGCGACCATACAGGTACGGTCTGAATTTAGCTATTGCCCAGACAACAGCTAGGCACTCCTTTTCAGTTGTTGTGTAATTCGCCTCCGCAGATGATAAAATCCGACTCGCATAAGCAATAGGGCGTTCGACGCCGCCTTGCCACTGTACGAGGACTGCACCAAGGCCGATGTTACTGGCGTCTGTGTGTAGTTCAGTGTCGGCATATTCGTCGTAGTGTCCGAGTAAGGGCTCAGATTGGAGACGCTGCTGGAGCTCGGAGAAAGCGCGTGTTTGCTCAAGGCCCCACACGAAGGGAACGTCGTCTTTGTTAGACGAGTGAGGGGTTCGGCAATGTTTGCAAAATTCTGCACAAAGCGTCTGTAGTATGCGCAGAGGCCTAAAAATCGACGCACATCACGTTTGTTGGTAGGTGGTGGAAAATCTGCGACAGCCAATGTTTTGTCTGGGTCCGGCCGAATACCGTCAGGGCTAACAAGGTGACCGAGGAACTTCAATTCGTTGTAACCAAAATGACATTTTTCTGGTTTCAGTGATAGGCCTGCCGTGCGAATTGCAGCAAACACAGATCTAAGTCGTTGCAAATGCTGCTAAAACGTTTGGGAGAAGACAACGACGTCGTCTAAGTAAACAAGGCATGCTTCCCACTTGAGACCGGAGAGCACTGTATCCATCATCCTCTGGAATGTCGCAGGGGCAGAACACATACCGAAGGGCAGCACCTTGAATTCGTACAGACATTCAGGCGTTATGAATGCTGTTTTCTCTCGGTCGCGTTCATCAACTTTGATCTGCCAGTAGCCACTGCGTAATCCATAGAGGAGAAGTATCGGGCGCGTCTGAGGCGGTCTAGTGAGTCGACGATGCGCGGAAGCGGATAAACGTCTTTCTTTGTGACTTTGTTGAGTTTGCGGTAATCGACGCAAAATCGGAGAGTGCCATCCTTCTTTTTTACTAGTACGACGGGGGACGACCATGGACTGTTCGAGGGTTGGATTACGCCATCTTCGAGCATCTGCTTCACTTGAGAACGTATAGCCTCTTGTTCCTTTTGTGATACTCGGTAGGCGTGCTGACGTATGGGTCTCTCAGCATGGTCAGTGACAATGCGGTGCTTTACGGTTGGCGTTTGTTTTATCTTGGATGTAGACGCGAAACAGTCGCTAAACATGCGGAGTATACAGCGGATTTGCTCTTTCTGCGCACATGACAGCTTCGAATTGACATCGACTGTATCGGCTACCGCGGTGTCACTTTCAACAGCTGTAGAAATTGGGGCTATCGTCGTACACGCTTCATCGTCAATGGATTCGAAATGAGCGATAGTTGTTCGCTTGGCCAAATGTTGGTATGCTCCACTAAAATTGGTGACCAACAACTCAGTCATCCCACGTTTTAAATTGAATTATGCCGCGGGCAACACAGACTTTGCTGAGACAAGAGCACCGAAAGGTTGGCTTCAGCGATACCACGGCTGTCATGGTCTATGTCGCCCTTGTACTGTAACGAACATACTGGTGCGTGGCGGTAGTGTGACGGGTGTCGTCGACAATGCGAAGCGCAGTCTTCTGCGGATTGGTATCTCTAGACTTCGGGCCATAGTCGTCAGCAAAACGTTACGAGGGCAGTTTCGAAGATTTATAACAGCGCCATGCTCACGAAGGAAATCCATGCCAAGGATAACTTTCCGGGAGCATTCGGGAAGCACAACAAAAGAAGCAACGAACGTCGACTCACAGATTTGCAGCCTTGCGGTGCATCTCCCGATTGGTGCCAAGAGATGACCACCGGCTGTCCGAAGGTTCGGTCCATGCCCCCAAGGAGTCGTGACTTTCCTGAGGCTCAGCCACAAGTTCAGCGCTGATAACTGAGTAGTCGGCCCCGGTGTCGACCAGAGCAGTCACTGGATGGTTGTCGACACGAATGGCAATGTCAGCAGAAACGAGTTCGTCAGCGATGTGTGGTGTCGGCTGAAAGGAATCGTCGAAGGGCGGTGGAAGGTCGGAGGAGGCTGTTGTTGACGATAGCTTAACAGCGGTCCCACCCCCGGAGGCCGCTGATTCTAGTTTCTCAGGCGTGGACTTGGGGACCTAGCGGATCGTCTCGCAACAACGTCGGCGAAAGTGGAGTATTGATTCGCGGACGTAGAGCGTCGAGGAGACGGAGAGCGTGATTGGCGTCGCTTAAGATTCGGAGACGGTAGACTTGCCAAGTATTCTGCAGATGGCGCGGGGTCGTTCGCCGTCCCTGGGCCGACGAGCGTCTGGCCGAAATCCAGGTAGGCCCATCTGTCTGTACGAGCACTCCCGGTACAAGTGACCTGGCTCACCACAGTGGTAGCATAGTGGCCGATTGTCGGAAGCGCGCCACACGCTAGATTTCCGCAAATTAGGTCGCGGATTCTCATAGTGTGGTGGGCCAGAGAAGTACTGCGGCATCTGCGGGCAAGTCGGTCGTTGGTTTTCATAGCGTGGCCCGCCCGAGAAGTGCTGTGGCGTCTGCAGGCTAGTCGGTCGGGGGAAATATCTGGCTGCCGGCTGGCAGGAGTACGTACAGCTTCCGCATACGTTAGCAGAGGAGCTTCGGTTGGAGGTGGCGCTAATGGTCGTACCAGCTGCCGCACCTCTTCACGGACGACGTCTGTCAGAGCAGCCACTTGATGCTGTGAAGGCACTGCGTGAAGCTTTTGCAGCTCGTCGCGTACAATGCTACGGACTAGCTCGCAAGGTCTCTCACGCTCGTGACATCGGCTGTTACCAAGGGTGCTGACAGGCATGCAAGGTTGTCGGACCCGCTAATACTGCGAAGACCGCTGTCTAAGCATTCGCTCCATGTCGTAGCTTCACGGAGGAATTATGCCACGGTAGCTGGGGGTTTCGTACAAGTCCTGCAAACAGTTGCTCCTTGACACCCCCGCATCAGCATGCGCACCCTTTTTGTCTTCCGTCATTTCAGAATCCGCTCGACGAAACAGACGAGACATCTCCTCAACGAAACATGGCCACGCTTTCATTGGGTCGTTGATTGCGAGAATTGAGGAGACGTTCGGCTTGTTCTTCCGGTCAGCGCTACCATACGTGTTCCGCAGCTGAGCGCAAAACACTGGCCAGGTTGTCAGGGCGGCCTCGGATTCTCGAACCATATCGGCCGAATCCTCCAGGTAGAAATAGACATACCGCAGTTTTCGGTGCTCGTCCCACTCGTTGGCGACGGCGACTCGATCGTATTGGTCCAGCCAGTCTTCAACGTCTTCGTAGGGCTCACCATGGAAAGGCTTTGGCGTTCGAGAGGCTGGTAGCCATGGTGCTGGCGGAGTCGCGGTCTGTTCAGTCTGGCTTGCAGTTGTCGCATATGCCATGGTCTGGAGCGTTCCGGAAGAGGGCTGAACTGGGGTGTAGGCGCTAGTTGCCGCCGACTGCGTCGAAGGTTGGCTGTTTCTACTAAGGCGTCAATGTTGGGACCGAGATCTTCCTCGTGGTAACAGTGCATAGACTATTACCCAGCGCCTCCACCAGTGTCACGTTACAACGTAACTGTAACCTGCTGATACTGGCACAGAAGAATGTCAACTGATCGACAACGGCAGTACGACTATTGTTTTTCTCAGCACGCGCATCTTTGTCCTCTTCTGACCCGCACATACAAGCATGCCAGCATCTGTGGAAATAATAGTTTCTTGTACTAGTGGCAATATGACAGACGTCAAGACAGACGTCCAGACAGACAATATGACAGACGTCAAGACAGACTTCAGGACAGTCGTCAAAACAGACGTTC